>CAUZXS010005253.1:42500-112151 GCA_963585895.1 Sepioteuthis lessoniana | reverse complement strand
CCTGCTTTTGCATGGCCATGTGTGGGGGTCCATAAGAATATATATCTTATGAGTTCGTCCCTGCTTTTCTAGCAGTGTTCTGCATGTCTGGTTTGTCTAACTTGAATAGTTTTCTCCATAGGAGGCAGGTGGCTGTACAGTTGGTGTCTTGTGGGGTGTTGCCGCCAGGACTTGTTCAAGATTGCTCACAGCACTCTTGTGTAATTGCCGTCTAGCTTCTCCAGCCATTTTTTTTTTAGAGTCCTTTTAGCAGTATCGATGCAACCGCTTCCTGGAAGAAACTGCGTTTCATTTTATCGGTTAGGTCTGATTTCCATATAAATCGATAGCCTATTGACAGCTGTCCATGCTTTTGTTAACCTCGTGTCGATGTCCTTTTCGGTTGATTCGACAGTGCTTCCTAGGTAAGTGAATTTGTCTACGAGTTTAAGAGGGGTTCCGTCTAGAGTGGTTATTTACCCGTTTTATTATAGCACATATATTCTGTTTTGTGTTCATTGATATAGAGGCCTATGCCTGCGGCTGCTCGTTCCAGACTATGCAAGTTGTCTTTCAGCTTGGTTGGGTGTATTTGCCAGTATGGCTATGTCATCAGCGTAGTCAGCGTCGGTAATTGTTTTGTTTCTGCGTCTTTTCTTTATCACCTCGAAGCCGTTCTCTCTGATTTTGTCAATCGATGTACTAAGTACATAGTCTAGACAAATGAGAAAGAGGTATGGTGCTAGCTGGTCCCCTTGTAGTACTCGTGCTACAATGTCAAAGTATTCTGTGTCTACATTTGGTGATCATACTTTTACCTTGGTGTTTCTATAGAAAGTCGTTATTGCTGCTACGTTTTCTTTAGGTATGCCGTATGCTAGTAGGATTTGTTCCATCTTTCCTCTGTGAATGGAATTGTAGGCCTTGGTTACGTTGACAAGTATATATATATATATATATATATATATATATATATATATATATATAATTTTACTCATAGCTTTATTCATAAATCTTACAGTATATTTATCTCATATCAAGAGATAACGAGAGATATTGTAAAAATATTTTTCTTCATTTAATTTTATTTCAAAGTTTAAATTTAGATGATGCTAGCATGAAATCGTACAAAAAAAAACAAATATTTTTAACAAATTGTCTTAGTTTCCTTTCTCTGCTTTATCATTTGATTCTAACCCATAAGTTCCAACAAGCATCTCCTAATCCATATTATCATCATTACCATCACTAGTATTGCCATTTTTATCATTATGCACTTCTTATTGTCAGCATTATTGTAAGCTTTATTATAAAATTAACAAGCAAGGTTATTATGTATTGTACTGAATAGAATCACCTCAAAGACCATTAATAACTTCATTTAACAAAGTATTTTATTGCAATATAAAAAAGGCAAAAAATAAATAACTATATATAAACTGGATTTGAATCCACTAGAATTTCTTGAAAGCTTAAGGTTGACCAGACTAATATAAAGTTGTTGATACTGTATATTGTAGAGACAAAAAAAAATGTCTCTCAAATATACTGTATACTGAAAGTAGGAAGAGGCACTTCTATGAAAGTTCACTCATGCTAACTCAACAATTCCAAGTTTTACCTACTTACCAATTTTTATTTCAATTGTCTAAAGATATCTTTAATTTGAAAAAAAATCATTTCTTTTTATAAATGATACCTAAAATGGAAAGATTAGATAATAAAATCTACCTTGTACAAACATCAATTGAGTGACAACTGATTTCATGAAAGCAAATCTTAGATGCTCTTAACTTAACTATTCTGACAATCATGAAACAAAAAAAATTCTTGTTCAATTTTATATATCATAACTTGTTCTTAGGGTGTTTTTGATGACTGTCCAGCTTAATATCAGGTCACATTCTATTTATAGAAATATTACCATAAATGAAAGTAATGTACAATTAACATGATTAATGATTATCTCCCTAGATAAATTATAATAATTAGATTGAGCACAAATTCATACTTTATATCATTCTAAGAGTGTCAATTGCTTTATTCTCTAAATGTAAGAATTTTAACACTATTTAAGAAACAAAAATCTTACTGCTATAAAAACATTTTTACTATGTTATGATAAGCTAATGTTCATTGCAAAAACTGTATCATTATACTTTAAAACCATCATTTCAAAGACAAATATGAGCAGTTGCAAAGTCAATACCTCTGAAAATCATCAGTTCTTGTGCTCCAGCAAACTAACCATTGGTAGATAAATGAAACCTGATTTTAAATCTAAATGATCTCCCATGGTGGCATTGGTGTGATAAGAATATCCTGAATCTTATTAATTAACCTAGACCCTCTGAATTTATGGTCTGATTGAATATTGCTTCATTTTAGAGATTTGATATCAAGTGAATATAGACTTAAATCTAAATTATTACCTTAGAATTTTCTTGGTCAACTTATACATTAATTTATTTAATGAATAACATTAATGTGATTTTGTTATCACATTTTACAATACTAAATCCTTTTACCTCTACCTTTAGTCATGACAATAAATCTAAATGTATTTATTTTTCTAATAGAGTTATATCGATAGATAAGGCTTTAATCTCACTGTATAAACCTAAATATTTCAGCTCGAAAAATAGAAGATAAATTTTCAATAAAATGTCTACATGTAGTAAATTTTGAAACAAAATGTTATATATATATATATATATATATATATATATATATATATATATATATACGAGGTGCATATGATAAATTTCCAGACTTTTTTCATATGGGCATTTAAAATTGTCATAGACTCTTGAACATCCAGTATGTTATTGCTATACATCTTATGAGATGGCTGACCAATTTTTATGATTTCAGGTTCAAATCAACAGCTACAGCAGCAATTGGAATACACCCTACTAAAGCCTGATTGTCACAGATGGTGAATTTCAAAAATGCAATCTGGAATGCTTCAGACTGCTTTTGGAGCATCTTGCATGAATCGAGCATCAGTTTTTGAGTGGCATAAGAGATTCAAGGAAGGCAGGGAGTCTGTGAGGGATTATGAGAGGTGAGGGAGGAGTAAGGAAGTCAACACACCAGAGTTGATTGGCCAAAGGGTTAGGGTTAGAGTAAGGGTTACTATGTTGAGGTTTTAAGGGAGTTCAAGAAGAGATTCCGTCGGAAGAGGCTAGCACTCTTTAAATCAGGTCACTGGAATTTCCACCAGGACAATGCACCAGTCCACTTTGGTTATTCCCTAAGCTCAGAGGCTGTTGTTATGAGTCAACTGAGGAGAGGCTGTGACGAAGGTCATTGACACACTCACACCAGAGGACTTCCATGGGGCCTTCCAGAAGTTGTTGGAACGGTATAACAAGTGCATTGCAGCCGGAGTAGATTACTTTGAAGGGGACTAAAGTTTCATGTGTGCACTATCAATAAAAGTGCCCATATGAAAAAGTCTGAAAACTTATCGTATGCACCTCATATATATAGATAGATAGATGGGCAGAAACTCTTTATTTAAGCATGCTTGATTAGATAATAAAGACACATTTTGTCTATACAATTTTGTTAGGATCCTTTCAAGTTTTCTAACTAATGTTTCTGTTTTAGGTTGGAGTTGGTTGATGGATTTACCAAAACTAACCTGAGCAATTTCGGACCCAACTACACATATTCTAAATAGTATTGGTGTAGTCTTGTAAAAAGACAAATTAACTACATTAAAGAAAAAATACACTTACAAACAACCTCTGATTATGGCCTATGAAAGGTTCAAAAGTGCTCGGGACACTTTCAGTAAATTTATCTACCAACTCCAACCTAAAACCAAAACACTTGTCAGGAAACTTGAAAGGATCCTAATTAAAGTATATGGACAAAATGTGTCTTTACTATTTAATCAAATATATATATATATATATATATATATATATATATATATATATATATGTGTGTGTGTATGTGTGTGTGTGTGTGTAAATATAAACTGATTTCTTTTTTTTTTTTTATTCAATGACATGACAATTGATCTAAACAATGCAGCTGCAAAAGGATAGAAAATTAAGGCCTCTTTTTGTACTTCTTTGAGAGATAAAAGATAATTCTTAAAAAATGGTCAACACAAAAGATTTTGTATTGCCCTATTAATCCCCAAACAACATCTTCCATATATATTTCTCACTCTCAAAAATGTCTTTGTGTATGAATATATGTCACATTAAATGTGGATTAGTCAAAACATAATTAGGCAACAAAATGCTGAGAAATATTATTTGCTTTTAAATCATTTATATTGCTTCATTCTTATTTTTCTATTTTAGGATATTTGCATTCCATTAAATACAAGTGAATTAGTCAACAACAGTATGAAAATATGTTATACACCAATCAGTTCATTTTCCTCTTCCCTTTATATTGTATGATATACACCTTTCTTAGTTTGATTTCTTTTGTTTAATGACTTATCAACCTTCAAAAGTTATTCAATCCCAAATCAATCCTTGTAGAAGAATAGCAGTGATACTATTTAACCCATAGCTGTGCAGGGGATAAGGGAGTTCCTACCTTTTCCAAAGGTATTAGTCCAAAAGTAAAAGTAATTGTGTGACTGGAGTTCAAACTCACTTACTTTGAGGCCACGTCTTGTACTTTAGCCATTATACCACAGAGACTCCCCTGCATACACCTTTCTTGAAATCAAAGCTAGATACTAGTATTATTATTATTATATCTGCTTGTCTACTATTATTATAATATTGTTTCTATTTCAGTGCTGTTGCTATTGCTTTAAAAGGAATAGCATGACTATTTTAGAATAATTTATTTTACTTGGTTCCATGTTTCCTTAAATCAAAGAGTTTTTCATATTATAAGATAAATACTTCTGTGTAAGAGTTTACAAATTGTACATATTTTTATGTATTAACTAGATGGCTAGATTGGCAGAAAGGCATTTCTGTATGATTGAAAAAAAAAACAGGATAGCCATTTTTTTCTGTACTTCATTCTGTGTAAATACAATGTGTGTGTGTGTGTGTGTGTGTGTGTGTGTGTGTGTGTGTGTGTGTGTGTGTGTAGATACAACATATATTTGTGTTCAGATTTAAGGAAAATTTCATAGAATTTACTTTCCCTGGTATCATCAAATATACTAATATTTTGGATACTAAAATATTTTTGCTGCATACCTGAGAATTGACATTTATGAAACTATAGTTGTAGGAAAACTTTATATATATATATTTAATTAAAATTTGAATGCATTTCATTCAGCAAAAACTAAAATGGTAGTAAATTCAATAAGAAATAAAAGTATTCAATGCACAAAATATGTTGATCTAATATAATGATATTAAAACATGAAAAGTAATACAAAATATTCTTAAATAAAAAAAGGTAGAAAAAAAATTATTAATAACTCATTACTGGTCATCAGAGGAAATTCAACAAATCTCATCTGATAATCAGAGACATGAAACTCAGTGTTATGACTTATCAATCTTATATATAAGAACATATATATACATAATTTTACAAACAGTAAAAAATCTTAATATACATTGTTTTAAAGCCATTTAGGCATAAATACATATTATTTAATACTTAGAAAAATACATATTGGTTTATATGACTGTGTTAATATATATGTATCTATGTACAGTTTGGAATCTATATCTAACATAAGAAAACATGATGAAAAGGTTGAATTTCTTTAGGGATACTAAAAAAGAAAACTAAAACAATATTAGCAATGAGAATAATTATAATAATCATTATTATTGCCTTAATTATCATCAGATTCATTACTACTACTACTGCAACAATCATCAATTATGTCATTTTTTCAAATATCAATATTTATATTATGTTGCTTATTTGTAGTTCTATTCTGGTCCTTTCTACTATAGCAAAAATAAATAAATGAATGAATAAAAAATGCTATAATTTTTGCAATTACTACTACAACCATTACTTCTGTTGTCACTGCCACTGCCATTACTATTTCAATTGAATTTGAAAAATTTTAATGCAATGTTACCTGCCCTGTTATCTGCTTGTGGCAGAACAACAGCATTACTGAGAGAATAATTATTTTTCACTAAGCTTAATGGCCCTTGCACACTGGTAACACTATTTTGAATTCTTTTTTTTTTTTTGCATGTTTATACAAGTTGAGCAACATTGTACTTGGTTAGTATTTGAACTGGGGATCATTTTGGAATTTTATAAGTATTAAAAAAAATGCTTTTTTTTGTTGTTGTTGTGGGATGGTAAATTTTTATTACTCCTAATCCCAAATGATTATAAATGTGAGAATAAAATACTTGATTCAGATATAAGATTTATTTTCTCTCAACACAAGGAACATTTAAAAAGTTATAGATCTTTTTATTTCTTTTACTTAAAGAGTTGGGAATATCAAATCTTCAAACATCCCAAGTATTTTTGAGGTACAATTAAAGAACAATATCCTTGTGAGACTTGGATAATATTAATTATATAAAAATCCTAGTTTCCTTTTTTCCTAATTTCCTCAATTTTATTTAATGATTATCTTTCTTTTATGTCTTCTGACTTTTTTGACTCATTTATGATGAATTGTACTCACCCTAAATTTGCTTACAGGAAAAACTGACTCAACTAAATATCTTCATTCAAGGTTCCCAAGTATGTGTGTGTGTGTGTGTCTAACAAACAATTTTATTTCTTGTGAATAATAGATTTTCATATTTTTAATATACATCATACCTTTCAATAAAAGGCATCTTTTGTTTATAGGCAACTACTTATAACTGCAATATACTCAAATGTAAAATTATTTGAATATTCCTTATATTTTAATATCTATCTTAATGATTATATGTATATATATATATATATATATAAACAAATGTAATCAGCAGTTTACTATTCTTTAAATATAATGTGAGTATTTAACTTACTTCATTACCAAATTTCTCATATATTACAGGATTTATCATTTAATAACTTCTAGAAAATCTTGAAATGGTTTAAATACCTACTTATTTTATATAGTACAATTGATTAACCACTTTTCTATCAGATGAATGTGCATGCCACATGAAACTTAAAATAACAGATTTTTAGTCTTCATAATTTGATATTTTTCTGGGTTGTATATCTGCTCTGCTGAAATAATGTTGAGCATTTTTTCTTGCTAACTTTTCTCATTTGCATTTATCTTTTTATAATAGATAGATAGATAGATAATTTTGATTACTTAATATTTATACACATGTTTTACTCAATTAAAATAACTTACTATCATATGTCAACAAGGGCGCCTTGTGTAGTGTAATCATTAGCAAGCTAAACTATCAAAACTTAATGAGTGAGTTTGAGTCTCATTGGGTGCCCCATTCATTTGGCCTTGTGCTACATCTAAGCAAAATGCTTAGTAAATTACCATTATTACTTTTCTGTAGAAATGATGACCGTCATTAAAAATAAACAGTGGGAATTCTTAATCCCTAACTTACTATTCATTCATAATAATTGAATCATGACCAGAATAAAGCAGTCAATCATCATTGATTTTTGTAGCGATAAATAATGAAATACCTTAAAAGTGTACTTTGTTTTTATTTAAGACATATCATTTACTAAGTAAAAGCCTTTCTTTTTTTTCATTCTTTTTATTTAACTTTCTGATGCAAATGGGTTTTATATCAGATTTTATAAACTATCTTAAATGTATGAATATCATCAAGAGATATCCATGTCAGTAACTGAAATGAATCAAACCAGTAAATAAGGAACAAAGTAATTCAAGCATAAAGATTCTGATATCTTTGCTCAACTAAAACATTTTTGTATCCCAATAATCATAATCACTTGATACTTATGTTGTTGCTGTTGTTTTTAAAAGTATTATACTATTCTGATAAGATAAAACTTGGTGACTTAGTTTAGCAAAAAATATATTTAAAAACATCATTATATATGATTATATATTAATTTGAGTTTGAAATAACAAAGTTATTTTTGTTTTGATTGTATTATTAGGCGAATGTAAACTTCATGATCAAATATTTTAAATGACCTTTTATTTGTAGGTATACATTCATGAATGATTGTAAAAATAAAATTATATTATTAGGATAGCATGAACACAAAGTCAATGGCAATTGGTGACTGTCAATTCCTTGTCTATGAGGTCATCAAACCAAGCCTACTCTGTCCTAACTTATACATGCTCTATTCATGATATTAAGCACTCTTTATTCATATATATATACCAACATCTCTGTACCAGCAGGATGCAATACAGGGCTTATTTTTTAAGTAGAGTTCAACAAGTTTGAAATCAGTTTTCCTTCTCTTAGACTGGTTGCCATACTAAGATTATTGACTCCTACTATTTACCCATAGCTAGGGAGAAAAATAGTTGGTTTCATATCTTTCCCAAGGTATTGGTGCTATATGAAATGTAAATAGCTTCATCCAAGATTTGAACTCAGGTCACTGTGTCCGTTTCCATAACACCACAAATGCATCCAAAAAGAAATAAGGAACACTTTGTGAATTTGTATGCCATCCTTGCACAAGAGCCATGTTAACCTTTTCTGTATCATTCCATTTATATGTACCGCAGAAGCTATTTATACATACACACATACTCTCACAATTGTATTTGTTAAAAAAGCACACAAAATCAAAAATTTGGATGAAAACTATTTTCATGAGCAAATAGATGGTCTGCTTTTTCAAGCTAACAAATTTATCTACTGAGGCATCACGTTCTTTTTTTTTTTTCTTGTATCTATCTACACATTTTCATTTTTGAATAATCCTATAATACAAATCAAATACCTTTCATTCAATACCTGAATACCTGAATAGTCTGCATAAAATAATTATAGTCCATACTCATATACTTGGAACAAAAAGTAATATTCAATAAAAGTTGAAATTGCTTTTAACAAAGCTCATCTTGACAGCAACTACTCTAAAGCTCATTGTACCCAACCCTTTAAATTAAACTAGCATGTTATCTCTATGTAATAGAGAAAAGATTTTATCTTTGATAAAATGAAAAAAATCAAAAGCTTGTAATTATTGGAGGGTACACTTCAATTTCATTGTTTTTATCCACTATGTAAAAACTAATAAATAATTATTTTTACTTGACTCAGTGAAACTTTATTTTATTACTATAAAGAAAACACTTTTTCTAATTTTTTCTTTTTTAATCTAAGATAGTTTTTGTTAGTAGAAATCAAATTCTAATTTTGTTCCTCAAGAAATATTCAGCACTTTCATCTAAGCATTCAAAAAATAAAAGTAATGATTACTTTGCATTAAAATAAATCTGAATAATTCTATTTGGTAGAGAGAAAAACACAGATATCGTCAACATATATCTATGTTTTAATTAGTGAAAATTTAATTCAAAACTTTCTCCGACACCATACATAACCACTACAGATACTAATTGGCGACAAAATTGATTGAATACCACCTAGTATTGTAGATATTTATACAATAAGGATGAGACAAAAATTTAACTTAAGTTGGGTCACCAAGTCCCAAATAGTATTTCCTGCAAGCTAAATCTATAAATCATTCCATTTACATTTTAATGATTAAAATAGCAATAGAAAAAGAAAATAGATGACTGTGTTATAGTTAAAAGGAGTGCATTTCTCCTTCACAAACGCCATAGGTTCTGTTCATATCCCTAATGCAATTTGCTTTCCTTTTTATTCTATTTACTGAAAATAACTTAGTTCTACTTTAAAACTATATCCTGTCCATACTAAAATCTCCAAAAGAATCTTTAAATTAATTTATGTTCAAATACATAGTTATAATTCTCTGGTTTTTATTCCTTCTTATTTTTTATGCTCACAAAAAAGCAATGTTCTGACCAGTCAGAAAAATCTATTGTTTCTTCTTGAAAAGTTCTCCATTATAGATAGTTAAAGATATCTGTTATACAGATTTAGTAAAACAAGTTAAGGAAATTTAACCTATTTATTTTAAATTAATCTATTAATGTTACAATCAATCAAATATTAAAGTAACATTTTCTGTCATTTAAACTGTAATTTTTTCACTGTAATCAAATGATGGATCAAACTTCTATCTCTGCTGAATAAATATTAGATATTTTATGAATATGGCAACTTTAAAAACTATTTTTTGATGAGGGCAGTATAATCGATTTGCATATAACAATATATAAAGATTTCAGCTTTTGAAACATAATCACTAATTGGTTACAAAAACAAAATAATATTCTTTTCAAATTCCTTTTTCTTTCAAGAGCTTTTACTTTTTCTCCCTCATTATTATGTTTATACTTTATACTTAGATTTCACATCAGTCATACCTGGGTGCTTTCCCCAGGGATCAAGTAACAGCAATTTTTTAATCTTCCAAGCACTCTTCTAAGTATTCTTTTCAATTTGAATAATACTAGTGTATAATCATTATAGTATAAAATTCATTCATTTCTCTGGTACTCATGAGATACTTTTTGAGCTTTTTATTCTCTTTCAATTTCGCTCTCTTGTCATAATCACTATTACTACTGCTGTTTTTAATTTTTATTTTTTTTTATTCCACCTATCTTATTATTTTATTCTTCACACCAGAAGTTTATGCTGTGGTTATCATTAGGGAACACAGTCTTCTCAAGTTTCAAGCACTTTGCTCAGTATTCAAAAATCAATACTGCAGTACTTTAAATTGCTTCAATTATTTTTCTGATCACACATCATTCCAATAATCCAGCCAAGATACCTGGAATTTTTATCATTATAATTATTCTTTGTACAACTATTATTTGTTTTGTCCTTTTTGTTATATAGATTATTTTTTCCGCACTAATCCTTAGCCTACTAAAATCTTTCAAGAATATATATTCCTCAATATTATGAATACTTGTAGAATAGTTATCTTTTTTTTCTTTCCTATTTATTTACTTTGTTCTTCACGCCTGTTTTCATTTTTAATGAATGGCCATAATGTCCAGATATAATTTCTAAGATAACTTTTCTTGTTCTTCACTTTCTATTTCTTTTTCTCTGTTCTTTCATTCCTATCTTACAAATATATTGAAATATGAAATCTTGTTTTCTTAATGTTTATATGCTTTATCTGCTACAAAAGTAAATGTGTTCACATCATTACTGTCATCACTTTTATCCTAATCATTACTTTCACTCTTATTACCAGTATAGTGGCACATTTCATTCTTTATTTAAATCCAAGGATTACTATGGAAACATTGAAGATGAGAGGCTTTCTCAACCTCAGCAACTCTGTTTCCTTGCTGAATAGCTGAACATTCCAATGTGTTCCTTCATGTGCTATGTTTTCCCCAACCCATACCAGAACTTTATTCCTGTTTCAGCCAGTACTGACCCAGAATGGCCTATTCAGAGTGGAAAACTTATACAGGCAACTCAAAGATGAAAATTCATTATACAAAAGAAAAAGAAAATGAGAAATCAAATGAAAGATTGCAAAAATGGAATAAAAAATGAAATAGGAAAAAAAAATGAAAGTAAGATTTCATCCTGAGAAAATGTGATGTTTTTTTTATTTTTTACTTTGAAAGGTATCACTTCATACAATGGTGCCTGTCTGTTTCAATATAATGAATTTGTTTTAACCTCACAAATTTGATCAGAGAATATAACTCTTAAGTATCCAAGAGTTCTAAGCCATTTTTGATTATTCTAATTTGTCTAATCTTTTCTTGCACATTCAGACAAAATAAAATAATCCCTCTCTTTATAACCATTTTATATGCAGTATTAAATAGAAGGTATTACTGAGATATTGACAGAATTTAATCTACCAGAATAACTGAGAACTTATAACAAACTGAAAATTTCCTTCATATATTTTGCTTTCAAACCGCATGGTGAATATCCCATGTTAACTGTGTTAAAATCCTTTTTAATGTTTCTTCATATTATATCAGTAAAATTCACAGGTATTTGACTTCAGCCACAAGTGACATTTACTCAGTTTTGTGAGATGCTCATGATGTAGTGGTTATCATCATAGGAAATGGATACAGCAACCAGAGTTCAAATCCTACATGAGGCCGTTTTTATTTCACATAGCACTAATACTCTTGAGAAAGGCATGAATCCAACTATTCTCCCTCAAGTTAGGAGTAAATAGTAGGGCAGACTAAGCTTTTTCACCTTCTTATAGCCAGTGGTCTAAGAGAAGAAAAACTGAATTTAAACCCATTAAATTTTACTTAAAAACTGATCTTGTATTGCATCCTGCTCATGACAAGGGGGGGGATGCATACAGTTTAGTGAGAGGTTGGAAGAAGAGACTTTGATTTTCAATGAGATTTATAGATATAATTAATAAACAGAAGTTAGAAATTAATTTCATCTGCTATTGTTTTATATACAGCAGCTTAGTATCAGTGGTGAGGTTAAGTTAGGTCATTTGGTTTAATGGCCTATCAATTTGGTTTAATGGCCTTGATGGTTATTTAATACAAAATCCTGTTAATACATATAAAGGATTAGTAAGCAAATAGCAGGTAATTTTATTTTAAATTGGTAAGAGTTCATTTGTTTGCACACAGTTAAATAGTTTCAAATATTGATATCTAACATTAATAATTCTATTAAATATTAATCATTTGTTTGCCCACAATTAAATGGTTTCAAGCATTGTTATTCAACATTATTCTATTCATCAAATATTCTTATCTAATCGCCAATGGCCCAGGAGACCTCAGTTCAATCCCAGGTCGAGTCATACCAAAGACTCAAAAAATGGTACTTGATGCCTCCTTGCTTAACACTCGCATTATAAGGTACAGATTAAGGGTAAAGTGGGCAATCCTGGGGAAAGGAGTAGCACCCTCCCCTACACCTTGGTGTAGTAGTTATCAAAAATGGAGCCTTTGGGTTACCTTTGACTATGGTCGCGAACTTTGCTTTTTTATATATAACTTTCACACAGTTTTATGGTTTCAAATAACAAATGATAATCCCTAGCAAAAGATTGAAGAGTTCTATTTAACCCACAGATGGAACCCTAAAAGTTACTATCTGGCTCAGAGTGAACTTGAGGGTAATAGTAATGAAGAGATACTCCACATTCTCCTAACTCCAAGAGTGGAGCCTTACCATCAGATGCATTTTAATATCATCCCCAGGACAGCGTTAATGGTTCCAAGTATTGCTATCTAACACTAATATTTCTATTCAACATTATTTATTTGTTTGCCCACATTTAAATGATTTCAAATATTGCTGTTTAATATTAATAATTCAATTCAATATCAATCATTTGTTTTCAAACATTTAAATGGTTTTAGGCATAGTAAATGATTAAGTAGTTCTATTTGAACAATAGATGGCACCCTAACAGGTATTCCAGGTCAGAGTGGACCTGGGAGTAATAACAATGACAGGGTACTCCACATTCTCAAACCTAACCATGAGATGGTTTTGTATTATACCCAGGACACTTGGTGTTTTTTTATCCATCTGTAGAGGTGCAGTCAGTGTATTCTACTTCTCCAGCTGACAGGCAGTGTGCCTAAATTAAACATGGAAAAGAACAACAGTGATACTAAATCTATTCTTTTGTGATTATGTAAGATAGTCAAAAACAATATTTGAAACTTTGTGAATAAGAAAATTTAAAATGAATCATCTAAGAAAGAATAATAAAGCACTAAAAAAGACAAACAATAAGGAATAGATATTTTTTTAAATATATTCATATTAAAGATTAGAAAATATGAATTTCTTTTGCAGTGTTAAATTTCTGGGAACAAAAAAGAGAAACTTATTGGGAATATTTTACAAACCTGGCTATTCTAAGCTTATCAGTGTTTGATGGCTAAAGTAAAAAGATGAAAAATGATATTTAGAGAAAAGGATTCCATCTGAGAAAGAAAAAAAAATATAATGTTGCATTAGCCAGTTACAATACAGATCACTTCCTTCACACTGTTTTTTTTAAATAAATCTGCAAAGCAAAAAAAAAAAAAAAAATAATGGTAGTAATGTTAGATAATTTGTAATTAAAATTATTTAAAAATTGTTGATATGAAGGAAATTTTTCATTAGTAAAACAGTAAATGTTTTATCATTTCTTAGTTTAATTCCAGTAGCACATGAATCATGTTTTACTTGTCAATTACACTTGGATATATGGTAGGTATTTGTGGGAGTAACAGTGTATGTTCTTAATATTGAATCCAATCTAATCCAATGTGGAAAGAGGGTGACTGGCAATACTTAGCTGCAAGAAAATAGCTGCTAGTGAGGCTATTGTTCATGCCATTCTCTAGCTGCTAATTGCCCCATTTGGAGAAAACTATGTTTTATGGTTTCTTTGAGCTCACAGAAAAATATTTTCAAACAATTCCATGTCTTGTCACCTTTGCCTTATCAAAAACTACTGATATGAGGGAAGGTGATAGTCAAAAGGGCTTGTTGGAAAAAAGATTATTAAGTATGGAGAGATAAAGTCTTGAGGAGCCAAATAGCAGTAATTAGAGATCTTTATGAAATATTATCATAACTGATCATGATCAGATTGAATTATTTAAAAATTTAAGCACTGAGAGGAAAACAAAAATAAGAATGATAATTTAAAAAATGTTTTTATCATCATGCATCATATAACTTCACTGGGAATTGGATATCCTTTCAAACCCATTTTAAAAACATTATAAAAGTTTGAGTTACTAAACAATTATATTGTTGCAAGATTAATTTTTAAAAATTCACTTAGCCTAGTAGTCTTAACACCCATAATCAAAAATGGTATTTAATTCTTTTTTTATTCTTAGTACTCCATATTCAAGATACAAAGAAAGAATTTGATCAACAGAGTTTGACTCCCAAGATAGCAGAGTAGCTTTGAAACACTCCACATACTTCCTAACAGACTTTAAATCTGAAATTTATCTCTTTTGTATTGATAAGGATCCAGTAATTTAAAAGCAAGTTATTAGTGATACTTATCTTAAGAACACTGACATAATTACAGAAGATAAACAATGAACTTGTTAAAAAATAAAACATTATTTGCGGCAAAGATGAGAATGCCAGTCAAAATAAACCAACAAGTGAAATTCCTTCATATTTTACACTTGAAATGTCTTGACCTTTTCTTCCACTCCAGTTGGATACTTTAAACTACACTCACAGAACAAGTAATTTTTTTTTCTTACTTTCTCTTATCTTTTTTATTTAATTTTTTTTTTTGTTTACTTCACATTTGACTTTTTCATAGCATTTAAAATAAAAATGCATTGAGCTATGGAAAGACCTAGCTTAGTATTTGGGCTTTAGTTTTCTTTTCTTTTTTTTTTTTTTTTTTGGCTTGTCTTTTTATGAGCACAATAAGTTATGGTGCTCTTCTTTGTCTCCATTATGAAAATACCATTGTTGGTGCAATAAATATGTTATCATTTTGTTTTGTATTATAGCAACTATACATCATGGAATATTTTCCAGTTGTCTGAAACAACTTTTGTTTCACTCATTTCTCTGAACGGTTGAGAAAATACAACCTTTTATTCAAAGAATAAATAACCTGAGAAAAAGGGGGAGAGAGAGAAAGAGAAGACAGGTAAGAAAAAAAAATCATGAAAGTAAACAAAAAAAACATTGTTAAAAGGTCACATGATGCAATGCAATGCAACACAACTGAAATGTACAAATGGCATGAAGATAATCTAAGGTAGATTCAAAGAGACCGATTCTGAGCTTCTCCAGTGATCTTAGCACAATAAAACAATCACAATCAACATTGGTGCTCTCCTGTTGCCTATGCCATTTCATATTAAAGGAGCTATGTATTCTTGAACTTTTAGAATATGTTCTCTTCTCAGGTGTCAGTATGAGGCCATGAAGTCTGGGTGTGTGCATGTCTTCCGTTTCCTTCTTTATACCAATTCTTGGATAGATTACCAACCTGGAAAAATTATTGCAAACAAATTCCTTATCATGGAGAGCTATTTTGAGCAAGTAATCAAATCCACAATTAGTTATTTTCTCAGATTTATCTTCCTCTCCTTTTCATTAACCTGAAAATAAAGCTGGCTCCATGTTTCCGTTCCATGTTTTAGACCCGCCCACAGCCCATCACCCCAACCACCTTCTGCAGCATTTTCCACCACTGCCAACTTTACTCAGTGGATTAACTGAGGAATTTGAAACCTCTCACATAACAATCAAACAAATTTTGGAACTGTCAAGCTAAGGAAGGGAAGCATGCAGGTGTGTGTAGTGATAGAAATACAGGTAAATGAAACTATCATATATTATTTAATTTATTTAATTTAGTAGCTCATTTACACTAACTGGATGTGTTCCATGTATATCTTTTCAGGTGATTATGTATTTGTAAATATGATATATTAAATCACTCAGTTGATGATAAGATAATATCAATTAAAAAAAATGTACTATGGAAATCTATAACTCAAGTCATTTGGTCAAAACAAGTTTTTTTTTAATTATTCATTTTAAGCAAATTATTATATGGTTGCTTAATATACACTAACAAAATAAAATTATAACACTCCAATACAGAAAAAGGTATGACCTTTATATATTGATCAATATATGTACAAGTTCCAAAATAAGGGATATATCAACAGTACTCATATTACATGTGAATACACCATATGCTCTCCTTTGGCATTAACATAGGTCAAAACTCTTAAAGGCATATAATACAGTACATTGGTATGCATGTTACTAGTTGTTATATAAGATAGCCAAAATATTTAAAAATGTTATCAGAACATTTACTACACCTAATCACACACATACTGTACCCAGGAAAAAGAAAAATCAGCACTGCCTCTGTGAGTCTGCAATTTTATTTTTTCACAATATATTTTCAATCAAATGAATAGGCAAAGATCCACAGGAATAGCTATCTGTACAGCTATAAATTAGTATGAATAGATTGTAAGTGGATGTGTTCTGCTATATGCAAAATGATATCAATCAACAATAATAGATACTAATGGATAAGAAGTGATCAGGAAACAAGAAATCAAAGGAAATCAATATCAATTTGACATTGTAGCTGGAGTCTTGTGAGGAGATATATTGGCACCATATATGTTTATAATTTGCCTAAATTACATACTACAAACATCAATAGATCTAATAAAAGAAAATGGTTCCACATTAAAAGAGACAAGCAGCAGATGATATCCCACAAAAACAATGACAGATACAGACTACACAATGATCTAGTGTTTTTTGCAAAGATACCTACCCAAGACAAATCTCTGTTGCAGAGCCTAGAGCAAATAACAAGAGGCATTGGCCTCTTTGTGAATGCAAATAAAACAGAGCTCTTGTGCTTGCTTTAAACATGAAAGAACCATCTCCGCTTTCAGTGATAAGTCTTTGAAATTAGTAAACCACTTCACATACCTTGGCAGCAATATCTCATCTACAGAAAGTATGAACTGCTACCAACAGGTTGTGAATTGTATAGAAATCTGATCTCTCTGATGAAATGAAACAGGATTTCTTCCAAGCTGTGACTGTCAGTACAACTGTATGGATATACCACCTGGATGCTTACAAAATACACGGAGAAAAAGCTTGATGAGATCTACACAAGAATGCTGTTTTGAACAAATCCTGGAAGCAACACCTCACAAAACTGCAAGTAAGACAAACCAGACATGCTGGTCACTGCTGAAAATGTTAGGACAAACTTATAAGCAATATTTTCTTAAGGACTCCTACACATGGATGTGCCAGGGTTGACCAACTAGCAAGGGCTTATATATATCAGCTATATGCAGAGACTGGATACAAGAGTGATTAATGATAAGAATGCACAGTGAAAGAGAGTCAAAGATCTCTGTGCTATCAGCATTACTTGAAGATGAAGTGATCTTCCAAGCAATGCCCATCAAACACCAATGGGTAAATAAAATAATGTAATGAAGAATTATAGATTTTTATAAAAAATGAATTAATATCCTTTAAACTCTTAATTGGTGTGGTAAGATAATAATTACTATACGGTTATGGATTGAAATGTACGAATATCAAGCAATCAAGTAACAAAAATATCATTAAACCCTTTTCTAATTAAACATTAGCAAAGGATATCAGCTAACAAGCTATCTATAGATTATTTTAAATAGCTGTGATTAAATACTTGATCATGTAATGAGTTATGTGACTAATTATTAGTGGACAGTGCTGTTATTAATCACTTAAAATAAATTTTGACTAACAAAATTGGTCTCTGTTAAATGACTGTTGTTACTGAAATGAGTAGGCAAGACAACTGATTATGAACAATTTTTCTAATAGAAGAGCGTATCAATTGATCAAATACCAAATCGTAAATCAATATTAGCCACTGAAACTGGTATAAATGAATATAAAGGGTTCTCAGCAGCTAACAAATTAAGAAATATAAGAATATTGTAGAGAATGCACATGTACCATCAATCAGTCAATTATACAAGTACATTCAAATCTTATCTTGTTGACTTCTGTCAAGGTTGACATTATGGGTAACAGGTTTTTCTTTTGCAACTACTTGAAATGATACAATAGTTATAGAAGAGTGGGTTTATCTAAGTATTGCTCACCTTCTCTTTTCTGTCAGTCATGTAGCATGCCAGTAATGAGTATATTAAGAAATCTGACAGTGGAGTAAAGTCCAGATTCATGTCTTTTCTAACCGTAAACATGAAGAGAACATAGAACGTTCAATGGAAATTTGAAGTCAGTTCACAGATTTTCCAAGCTGTTAATCATTCTTTTAAGCTACACCTCTCCAAATACACTTATGAATACATAGACTATTGTAGTAATTATTATGGAATATTAAGCAGCAAGCTGTCTCAACAAGCTATTCTGAAAGAATAATGTCTTTACTTGATGGTCTACAATTGTTGCCTTATGCCAAAGTTGACCTAACATATTACAAGTTATCAATGAGAAAATATATCAGCAAATTAGATATCATCTTATATTTCTGGAATAAAGCAATAATTCCAGAAATATAAGGTCATATTTTATACAAGTGAATCTTCACTGATCCTGATTAAGATAGGTTTGGAACAGAAATTGTCATTTTAAAAATGTTTATCCTAATAAAATAAAATCCTTGATTAGATGTATCCCTGTTCCAACTATTATACTAAAGACTTAGTAGAATTATTGACTTCTCAATTTTACATATCTTAACAAGACATTTTTACTGATTAATAATTTACTATAGTAAATATATCATCATCATCATCATGTTGTGCCGCTAGCACAGATATCCCTAACCCTCTCTCGCCACTTCTCCCTATCGTTCATCACTTCCGGCAGGTTTTCAGAACTACATCCTATATCCTCACATAGCTGCCATATGTATGTTCGAGCTGGTTGTCCTGCTTTTGCCCGGCCATATGCGGGGGTCCATTGGAGTACATCACTTATGAGCTCGTCCCTGCTTCTCCAGCAGTGTCCTGCATGTCTGGTTCATCTAACTTGGATAGTTTTCATGATGGGAGGCAGGTGGTCGTATAGTTGGTGCCTTGTGGGGTGTTGCCGCCAGGACTAGTTCAATATTGCTCGCAACATTCTTGTGTAATTGGCGTCTAGCTTCTTCTCCAGCCGTTTAGTTAGCGTCCAAGTAGTGCATCCATACAGCAGTATCGATACGACCGCTGCCTGGAAGAAACTGCGTTTCATTTTATCGGTCAGGTCTGATTTCCATATGATCGATAGCCTATCGATAGATTTCCATGCCTTCATTAGCCGCATGTCGATGTCTTTTTCAGTTGATGAGACACTGTTTCCTAGGTAGGTGAATTTGTCTACCAGTTTCAGAGAGGTTCCGTCTAATGTGGAAATGTCACCTGTTTGATTATAGCACATATATTCAGTTTTGTGTGCATTGACGTGGAGGCCAATGCCTACAGCGGCTCATTCCAAACTATGCAGTAGTGTTTTGGCCTGGTTGGGTGTATTCGCCAGTATCGCTATGTCATCAGCATAGTCGGCGTCAGTAATTGTTTTTGCGGGGTACCTTTTGCTTCTTTTCTTTGTCAGCTCAAAGCCGTTTTCTCTGATTTTTTTTTTTTTTTTTTTTAATACAAGCCATAATTTAGTAGTTATGAAACAGATATTAACTAGAAAAGAAAACTCAGTTATACAATGAGATCAAGGGAAAAGGAAATGCTAAAAATAACTCATCATCATTACAATATGTTGTAATAATTACATAAGACTAATATACATGAGTTTATTTCTTACTTGATGCTTCTAACATTTAGGAAGTGTGTGCCAAATTCAGGGTAAAAACAGCAAATACATTTAGAAATAAATCAGTTTTGAAATGATAATTTGCACAACATATGCATATATTTTAGAAAATAAAACTGATACAAAGAATTCAATTTCTCATCACAATCTCACATATCCCTCTTACACTAATGTCCTTGGGAAAGGAATGAATCAAACACTCCTTTAATCCTGTTTCATTGACACTCATCTTATTATTTACAGTGGTAAATGAAAAAAAAAAAAAATGAAATAAAAAATAGAGAGAGGGAGGGTGATGCTGTACAAGTACCACTTTTCTACTATCCAATACAATATGCTGGCATCAATTCCAGAAATAAGAACTAATATCATCATCAAAGCATGCCTACAGAATAGATTCCCTTGATTCTTTCTCACCATCCATCACCAGTGCTTTTGGTAAGTCCTCCATGCAGCATTCAGTGTCTGCACAAAGCTGACAAATCTAAGTCTTTGCTGGTCAGCCAACACTGGTGTGTTCATGCATAAGAGTCCATAAGGGAATGTTGCTTATTAGTTCATCCTTATTTCTTCAGCAGTGCCCAACATGTCTTGTCCATATTACTAGGATAGTTTGCAAGATAGGAGGTAAGTGGCCACACAGCTGCTGTTTTGTAGGGTACAGCTTCTAGGATTTTTTTTAAATTAGCATTTGTCAACCATGATTAAAATGTGAAAAGATACAAAATGAAAATTTACTCCTGAAATAGGAAAAATAATTATAAGAATATAAAAACAAAATGAAGAATTGGTAGATAATTGTTGCCAACTGATCATCTTACATGAGTGAATATCCAAGCAATACAATTAAGGGATACATATATCAAAGTCTCCATGAAGCTATGTAACTAAAAACATTATCAAATGATTATAGAAAATCAATATAAATCAATTTTAATCGACCATTAATAAGGAAAAATATATCAGTAATATAAAGACAAATGAAGTAACAAATTAAAGTAAATATGATTATTTATCAAAGAAACAGTTTGAATATATATTAGAATGATAATTAAATCAATGAAACCAAAAATTATTTGATAATATCATAAGAAATAATTATGGCATTATATCAAGTGAATAATATCATAAAGATAATTATTAATTCATGATAAATAAATGGATAAAGATATCAAATATTAATCAAACTTTCTAGCAAAGAATTCCTAATCAGATTTATAAAATGCAATAAGTACATATTGATTTATCAGAACATAGTTGATGGATAAACCAGTTTGTTTGAATTGTTTCACCACATCTCAGTGAAATGGATATCAAATGATCAATAAGTGGAACTTTATAAATAGATATTGGGTAATATGCATATATAAAATAACTTAAAGAGAAATCAAATAAGAATAGTCATGATAATTAAATGATGACATGTTTTATATAAAATTTGAAGGAAACTTCAAGCAAAATCATTAAGTAAGAATTCAATTTAAATACTGATGCAGTCTCTTGTAAGATACTCTGGACCCTTCTTAAAATGAACAAGAGAGGAACCATATAAATATAGAATAATAAAATTGATGATGCACAAAGCCTGAGGGGGCACATAGACTATGCTAGAAGAAGAAAAGGAGGAGGAAAAGGACTCACTAGTATTGATGCATAGATTCAATAATTCAGGGAATTGAATTTACAAAAGAGAACAAAGAGAGTTTGATTAGAGCAGCCACTAGTAGTAATAACAACAGAAATAACTTGAGGACAAACAGAAAAACAACAATAAAAAAAATACTAAGAAAAATAACTATATGTTTACTTTAAGTGACAAATTAAGGAAATTGCACATAGGATAAGCTGGACATGGCTACAAAGAGGAAATCTAAAGAGAGAAACTGGCTCTCTATTAATAGAAGCACAAAATAATGCCATAAGAACTAAATATGTCAAAACAAATTATTAGGCTCATGTTTAAAAACTGAGTGACAAAGTTCATGTTTAGATAAAACTTGATATTCTTGAATGAAAATCAAAACCAGGCAAATGTCTGATATTATATCCAAGAATATTTTCCTGCGTAACTCTATTCCCTCTAGATCACTGAACTTAAGTACTGATGAGACTGTTCAGTATGTACATATTTACCAACCCCTCCGCTCGGGCAGGATATAACACAAGGTCAATTTTTTAAGCGGAGTTTAACAGGTTTGAATTCAGAGTTTTCATTCTCCTAGACTAGTTGTCTCACCAAGGCTGAAGAACCTAGTCTGCCCTACTATTTTACCCATAGCTGGAGGGAGAATAATTGGATTCATACCTTTCCCAAGGGTATTAGTGCAATGTGAAATGCAATCAGTCTCGTCCAGGATTTGAACTTGTGTCGCCGTGTCCATTTCCTACAACGATAACCATGACACCACAGGCACCTCCAGTATGTAGATAGGTAATTAGTCAGGAATAATAAATACTGCAAGTAGTCTGAGGCCTGTGAACCAAAATATGCAATGTTTAGTAAATTTAAATACATTTTTCTGTTTATAAAATCTATAACACCTGCTGGTTCTTAACGTGTTAAATTGAACTTTGACAAATAGATCATGATTAAGAGATAGTATGCAGTGGAGAGAAAATCTATGCATTGGTTGTCATTCATACTGTCCAGAAAATTTCTGTGAGAAATCTTTCATGTATTTATGCATAGCAGAAGAGACTTAAATGATTTTAAAGGAATGACATATGACTAATGAGAAGAATCAATCAATCAAGTTCCTCTTTTGCCAATCTAATCAATCAATCAGTCATTAAAAGGACAAGAATAGAATATTTTAAAGATATTTCTTTACAGTGTGGTACTTTATTTTTTATTTATTTATTTATTTATTTTTAGCATTTATTTATATTTTTAGAAAGTTTTTATGTTCCTTTTTATTTTTTAGCACATCTCTTTGGAAAAAAACCCCAGTAAAATGATTTATTACTTAGAGATATCTTGTGCCATGATAAGAGACTTAAAGCAAGTATATATAAAAAAATAAAAAAAAATAAGAGAAAAAAAGAGAAGAAATGTGTATGTTTTCTAGAGAAATGGAGAAAGGGAGGTTATGGAAAAACTGAAAGTTTGAACATGAAAGTGAAAGAGAAATAATGTGTAACTATTGAGAGAAAGCGAAAAGATTTGATGCTCGTGGATGTGAGACAACAGAAATAAGTGTAGAAGTTTGTAAAAAAGAGAGGACCAAAGAAATAGAAAGAAAATAGATAAAAAGGAATATGAGAAAGAAAGATGATGAGAGAGATTTTATAAAAGGACTATATATATATATATATATATATATATATATATATATATAAAGAAGAAGAATTGTAAGGAAAGGAAAGAATGCAATAATTTCTGGAGAGAAGTATAGGACAGAAATTGAACAAATGAATATATTGATAAATGAGAGTCTATTTAGAGAAAAAGACAGAGTGTAAGAGACAAAAAAGAATGAAGGAATTGAGTGTAAGTGAGAGAGGGAAAGATAGAGAGAGGAAGATAGTCCACACAGGTACAATTATATATATGAGAGAAAAGAGATCGATGACAATAATTACAAAATGTACATGCATAAGACAGTGATTGTGTACCCATTAAAGAAATAGAAATGGTTTGTGACTGTGACACAAATATAGTGATAAAATTTATATTGACAGAATGAGGAAGAGACAGCATTTCTATGTCTGTATGTATTCATCTGCATGAAAGTGCATGTCTATATTTGAGATGGTTTGGTTTGATGGCATATCAACCATTGTAGGTTTTTTTTATGCCAAATCCATTTTTATACATATGAACAGTTCTACCTAAAAAAACAATTCAGTTTAACATAAGTGCAGATTTTGTTTACACACAGTTACATGTAAAAACAGTTCTATTTCTAACAATTCAGTTTAGCATAAGTCCACTGTTTAATTCTATTTAACCCATAGATAGGAACCTTTCAGGTGCTACCACACCAGACCAGACCAGAGTGGACCTGGGAGTGATAGCAATAAAGGGGCACTTTGCATTACCCAAAGCTCCAGCATTAATGAAGCCTCACCATCAGATAGTTTAATGTCATATACAAGACACTCGTTGGGTGAGGGAGTCTTACACTTCTGCAGAGATGCAGTTGGTGTATTTTGCAGCCCCAACCGACTGGGCATCTATTTCTGAGAAAGGCGGAAAATATGATTTGTCAAAAGAATAGGAATCTGCATGTGCACATGAGTGTTTGGACAAGAACTTAAAATCTGCTGCCATGAGATGGGAAATTGGAACAAATACATAGTGCACAAGATAGGATAACTTTAAAGTGACAGAGAGAATGAATATGTTAGGGAGAAAGGTGAAGGAGCAAATTATCAAGGAGAGAGTGTGTATATGCCTGTGTTCATGTGTATGTTTTTGTTTATTAAAAACTTGCAATATAAAACTTCATGTATGAGAGAAAAAGTATGTATAGGTCGGTGAAGCAAGAAATAGAAAGGAAAAAGAGATGGTGTCTATATTTGTGAGGAAGGAGAAGGCAGATAAAAAAAATATGTATTAATAAGTTTCTAAAGTGATCAGGTCTATAATCATCTTTTGTGGTTTTGATTCCATCAACTTCAGTTAGTTGCTGCCCTTAACAGAGACAGTAATGATGTATTGGCAGCTGTGATAATGTCTGTAATTTCTGACAGCCATGTGAGCAAATATGGCAAGAGTGTTCTCTCACACTAGTTGTGATATATAGGTATTGAAATGGAAGAGACAAAAAACATAAGCACAAAACAATTGTAGGTTATTGTTGTTTATCAGAATAAGTAATTTCAAGTTTAACAAAAGTCAATTTAACAACTCATATGCATGCAATTCTAAAAGAAGAGAGATTTATTTGATAGATGATCAAAAGATCATAGATGTATGCATTTTGATATAAATTGAGCTAAAAAAAAAAAAAAAAAAAAAAAAAAAAAAAAGGGTTTATTAGATAATCATATTTTGTTTTAGTCAGTTTACTCTTGTTTCAGGATATGTAAGATTAAAAACATTGCTTTGCTGAAACAGTTACATTCAGAATCAGAGTTCATTCCCTCTGCTTAAACATATTGAAATACTTGGTGTTTGCTAATAAACAACGTAGCCTGATTACTTAATTTTCATAATGAAAGAAGATAATGGATAATTTTCTTTTATAAAGATAATAGTTTACAATGGCTATTTGAACAAAAGAAAATGACTCTGTATTAAATAAAACTTATTATTTTGCTTGCTTAATTTATGAATTATTTCATATTGATCCCAAGGAAAAATCAAAGATATAAACAAATATACCAATAAAATATCTGAAACCCAGATCAAACATAAATCTGCAAGCCTATTGAAAACTGACAAACAATATGGATAATGATATATCTAAAAATGATTCTCAACCTAACATTTCAATTTTTGTCAGATGTTTTTTAGAAATGATCAAGTGAATTTTCAAAAGATGATGATACTGAAAAAGATCAGTGGTGCTGATAGGGATAAGAAATGGTTATTAAAAGAAAAAGGGAAATAATCAAGATGATTATAACATTAACATGAAAGAAAGAAGAATAAAAATAAGGTATGAGGAAGGTAGAATAATTGATGATGATGTTGTTCATCATCATGGGACAATGACAAAATTAATCATAAAATAAAGGAGAAGGAAGCTGAGAATGATGAGTAGTTTGTAGGAAAGAGGTAGATAATAGTGATGATGATTAAATGCAGAATAAAATTATAGTATGTAACTGAGAAAGATGAAGGTGACAATGTTGAAAAAGAAGAGGAGAATAGTGGTAATGAGGAGGAGGAGGAGAAATATGATGATGATAAGGGTGTTGGTAGTATTCATGATGTGCATTTAGAGAAGGAAGAAGAGGATATTGAGAGATGTTTGTGATTAAAGTAGTCTGGGTGATGAGTATGGGAAGGAAGTGATTTGATAATGATACTTCTGATCTGAAAAAAGAATGATGATACTGGTGATAAGAATGAGGAAAACAAGTAGGATGATAATGATGATTACATGCTGGAGGAGGATGGTTCTGCAATCATTCATGTGTGGCATTACCAATTCTAAAACCAGAATCTTTAGCCTGATTTCTTAGAAGTAGAACAATTGCAGACATGAAACAGACATGGTGCAGAATGCAATGTTGCATCTACAATTGCTGCAATAGCAGCAGTAACTAATCAAAATTTGAGGTTGTAAATGGGGAAGGGGCTATGGATAAAAATGCTCTTCAGATAAGGCTTACAAATGGTGGGGGGGGCAGATTTAATAAACAATAAAGGGGAAAAAAGAGGAATTATTAAAATTTTTCTTCAATTTATGGAAGTAGAAAGCAATCAAGAGTAATTTGGCACAAAAATATTTTTAGAATAAAAAAAACAAAAAAAACCCATAAGACTCCCTTATTTATTTAATTTTTTTTTAACAGAGGAAATTGCAAAGGCAGGCCAATGACCAATACAATATGTCATGTGCTTGATAGACCAAATGAATTGATAACATTAAATGAAAAACCATCCATTATTAAAAAAACTAAATTATTCCTTCTGTGGAAGTGAATTTCGTGCAATGGCCAAATGAAAACACAAAAGATGTGTTTGTGTTATCATTATATCAAATTCTATGATGATGAGGGAGGTGGATGTTTATGACTCTAGTCCAAGGGAACAACATCAGCAACAACAATAATGTTGCATACAAGGTTTGAGAATTTGGTTTAATTTGCTCAAAGTTCTTTTTATTGGTATTTTGGTGACTTAAACTGAAATAATTTTTCCAGCCTGGATGCTTTAATCGTAGAACTAAAATTTTTCCAGATCATAAATTACCACTTCAATTTAATTATAGGTGGAAATTTACAAGACCTAAACAATTTTTTCTTCAAAGTACAATTCAGAGTTGGCCCATTTCTTGCTGATTGTCAAATAATGAATAATGATTTTTTTTCCATTTTGCACCAATTTTTACTGTCAAAAGACCAAATGCAATAGAAACATTAGTTTCTAATTGACCACTGAAGTTAAACAACATTTTTTGTAGTCTCCAGTAAATGGGTGACAAAATCAAGGTACTGTATATGAAAGGCAGGAAGAAAAGTGGTATTTTCCAAGTTAAAAGCCAATAGCTGACCATGACTATTAAGTATAAATTGTTTCTAATCGTTAAAGAGTAGAGCTTAGAACTTAAAAATACAAAACTGGCAGGTTCCTGCTTTGAAAAAAATGTAACATAGTTGCAATATCTTCTAAAAGAATACTATAGCATTTACCAGAAAAATAGTCTTTAGCTATTATATTTATTTTCTACTTTGGCCAACTATATATGCTTGCATAATATCTATAAGAAATGATAAGGTTATTTACACTTAGTATTAGAGTAGAGTATCTGTGCAATCAGTAAAAAGTATTACACAAAAAAACAATTATATGGATATACAGAAAGTGTTTATATATGTTTAAATATATATCTTTCAGGCAAAACCTATATAATGAAACAACTCATTCCACAACATTTTATTTATGAATTCTGATTTGGTACTTGCTTTGATGCTCTTTAAAAACTCCATGCATTTTCTATTGGTTTCTTTCTATTCCTTGATAGTATTCTAATATAAGACCATACCCTAATTTTATAGTCACTTCAATTATTTTTGTTTATTTTGATTTCATTTTGTATTCATAATTCTTTTTAAAACCATTTCATTCAAAATAATGTCAGAAAATAAAAATAAAAGGCTATGAAACCAATGAGTTAAACAAAACAAAAGCATGTCCAATTCAAAGCATGAAATTTATTAAAAGGGAAAATAAGAATGCTTATTCTAAGAAGAATTTAACATCTTGTAAAGTTTACAAACTGATAAAATATGTAATAACTAGAATTAACCAAAATATAATGAAAGTTACTGACCTAGAGCAACAAGCAGGCTTCATCAAAACAAACTCAATGATCCTAAAGCAAATGGCTTATGAATTTCAGTCATATCATCAAATAAAGACATTGCATTGTGAATAATATTTCCTGTGACTGGGTCTCTGACAGAATTTTTAATCTCAGTTCAACAATTGATTTTTATGGCATGTCAACCTGTCTACAATTATATTATATTTGGAGGCTAGGGAATCACATAAATTGTATATTCATATTTATATCTTTTATCTAGTTGTTTCCTAAGAGGTTTTTTTTTTGCAAATGACCCTAGCAAATACAATAAATTTATAAACAGATCTATTGGACCCATAGACTGGATCCTAACAGGTCAGAGTGGGACTGGGAGTAATGGCAATCAATAGATATGCCCGAACTCCCCAGATCTCCAGAACAGGAACCTCATGATAAGATGCAGTTTAGTGTCATGTCCAGGAAATCCCATTTATGTGAGGGGTTTTTATCTCCTCTGCAAGGGATACAGACAGTATATTCTAAGCTCTGATGAGAGAGTGATGATTTCAGTTAAATTTTGTCCATTGTAATTGTCCTGAAGAAATATTGAACAAATAAAAAATAAATTGACATTACATAAAATATCCAAATATGAATAATATAAATATACAGATATATACATTTATTTTAATGATGTTAGAAGCATAACAGAACTGATAACAAAATTAAGAAAAGATAACGTTAACAGAAGATTTACTTTGAAAATACTAACTTAGTGTTTGAAGATAAAAGCAAGCCAAATAAAAATAAATGCTTCAATGATATAAATTAAAATATTTCAAAAAGATGATAATAAAACAAAAGTATTTAAGTAATAATAATGCTAGAGTCTAAAATGAGAGGTGACTTCAGATTGACAAGTTGAAAGACTGACAAAATTCTCAATGGAGATTCAAAGAAAAATAAGAAGTCATAATGATACTATATCAAAATTATTGATGATAATATATTAAAGAGTACAAAAAACAATGCGAGAAAATTTTAATGCAATGTCCTTGAATATTGGCATAATTCTAAGTGATTAGCTTACTCAAATCAATATAAGAGGACCAAAATAAAATTCTAATTACAAGTGAATCTATGTCAACTGTTAAACCATAATAAATATTCCTATTTTTTAAATTTTCATTGGTTGAAAAAAGTTTTTTAAAATAGTTATATATTAATTGGTATATGGTGCTACTTAAGAGGAAAAATTTAGGAGATAAAATGTTTTAATGAAATATAATTGATTGATTAGCTTTAAAGGCATTTCAACCTGTCTATGGTTATTTTATGCCAAGAGGTTAGGGAATCATTTTCATTTTCTTGTGTAGCTGTTTCTTAAGAGTTTTTTTGGGGCACAGTTCCATCAAATATGATTAATTTTTAAATAGATCTATTTGACTCACAGATGGAACCTTAACAGATACTACCACTCTGGGTTAGTGGACCTGGGAGTAATGGCAATGAAGAGATACTCCTTAGTCACCAGAGCTTCAAAACTGGAGCCTCAAATCAGATACAGTTTAGTGTCATTAATGAAATTCCAGTATTTATTTTAGCAAGATTCTATTATGACAGAAATATGAACATGACATAACTAAATGTTTTAAATATAAAGAAAAATTCTGATTAGTTTATGAGAGCCTCTTTAAACACAATATTTCTTATTGTTCTATTTTTTACAAATATATTACGGTAACAAAACGGCTGGAGAAGAAGCTAGATGGCAATTACACAAGAATGCTGCATGCAATCTTGAACAAGTCCTGGCTACAACACCCCACAAGACACCAACTGTACAGCCACCTGCCTCCTATCACGAAAACTATTCAAGTTAGACGAACCAGACATGCAGGACACTGCTGGAGAAGCAGGGACGAACTCATAAGAGATGTACTCTTATGGACCCCCACACATGGCCGTGCAAAAGCAGGACGCCCAGCACGAACATACATTCAGCAGCTGTGTGAGGATACAGGATGTTGTCCTGAGGACCTGCCAAGAGCGATGAACGATAGGGAGGAGTGGCGAGAGAGGGTCAGGGATATCCGTGCTACCAGCACGACATGATGATGATGAAGAAGTCTTTTTACACTACTTACTCATCAACATTCAATATATAACTAACCAAGTGAAAAAATGGATTTGACTTCACCTGTTCCACCATTCATGAAGACACAAATAAATATTTTCTGTTTCATTCCAATTGGCCAGAAATAGCATATTTTTCCCCCATATGATCTCCAGTGACCTCAAATGACCTGAGAAGTCAACCTTGAATAGTGTATGTTAGAGCCTAATATCAAATCAATATTGAAGCAAAAAAACAGATCCCAGTGGCTTTCCATTTATCCATGATCCTTCAAAAGACACACACACACACACACACACACACACACACACACACACAGTAATTTTCAGATGGAAGTAGAATTATAGAAAAACTAATCAGAAGAACAAATAAGTCATACTGCATATGAAAACAAAGTATGTATTTTTTTAATGAATAAAAACTAATTTAAGTCAACTTTAAATTATTTTTTTTGCAATCAAAGTTAGTACATTTGTCAAATTTATCATCATTTTATCTTTGAGTAACAGTAGAGCTTTAATATTAGTTGCTTAGGGCCAATAAAAATAAAAAGTCTGTCACTCTTTTCATGGCCAGATGATGAATTCTCACTTCAAGTATATATCCAGAGTGGATGATCAATTATGTCTGTTGCTCACGTTTGTCAAATGCCCTGTATCAATACACTTAAGAACATTTCCCAAATTGTCAATTGCCTCCTCATTCAAACATATGATGCGATGAATTCATTTCAAGAGGTACCTCATTAAATTGGGCCTAAATTTAAGAAACTTGAGATTTTCTTTCCTCTACTTTTTTAATTAATTTTTTCTTTCTCAAATAAGCAGTTTTACTTGCTTGTATTTTATCTGGGCACGACTGTGAGTTAACGTTTTATGGTTTATTTTGTTTTTCTTAATTTTCAAAAAAGGTAATTATTGAATTTTTACAGTTTATTCACAAATGACATTCAAGAACAGACATTAGTTAATGAAAGTTTTTCAGGTAGCTCCAAATCACAAGTGTAGTAGAGAGTCTCATTTTAAAATCAACTCTCTTAGCTTGGATTTGACTATGTAATGATTTTTTGCAGAGTAGATAAGTAGTTATCCCATATAGATATTAAAAATTCTATTGGTACATAAATGTGTTTAGTGTCTGAGAAAGTAAGTAGGTTTGAAGGCTTTATCTCTGTAGAAATAGCATATCTTCTCAAAATCTGGTATTTGAAGAATAAGCTTTATTTGATATTGAATACTGGCTGTTTTGGAAGACAAACCCAGATATAAATATAAATGATAAAAGATGACATACAAGGATACAAGGATTATTTTTAATTATATATTATTCTGACCAGAAGATGGTAGGAAGATTATATGGCACTAATCTTTCAAGTATGGAAGGAAGGCATGCCATAAAAGTCAGTATTTGAAAGGTTAAGGTGGAATACTCCAACATATTGGCAATGGTAGCTATTGTAAAGTAAAAAAGGAACCGACCCTGAAGACCCTGTCACAGATCCTTAGTAAGAACAAAGATCTGCTACCACAAATGAAATACAGACAGTTAACTCAACATTACAGTAAGCTACTATACATATATGGCCTTCCTAAAATTCATAAGGATGATATTCCATTATGACTCATTGTGGGCAACAGAGATTCAGCATGTCATCCATTGAGCCACTTCCTTGTGGAGATAGCCACCCCATTGACAGGTAAGTCATCAACATATGTCAAGAACTCTGCCCACTTTATGAAAAAAAAAAAATCAGTAATACTCCCATTAATTCCAACTAAATGGTAAGTCTAGATGAAGTAAGGCTAATAAGAGGTATACACTGAGGAGACACTAACAGTGGTACAAGATAAGTTAGCTGCAGAGTCCTCGCTGGAAGAATGCTCCTGTATCCCAAAAGATAATCTGATGGAGATGTTGAATTTCTGTGTGGAAATTACCAACTTCAGGATGGGGTCTTACATATGATAACAAGAAGCACTGGTTATAAGATCACCATTGTCCCCACTATTGGCCAATATTAAAAAATTAAAATGTTAACTTTTACCTAAATTCCAACACTATTGATATCAAGGGAAAATTCATAACTGTCTCAAAGACCAAGAAGATTTATAAATTAACAACTATTCAATAAGCTTACATTAATCAGACACAAAGCCTTTTGAAGAGGTTATCCATTGCAGGCACAATCTCCATAATAGGAAGTTGACATTGTAGATAGTCTTGTAAAATTTGCAGTATCTATATCCTAAACATTTTTTCTCATCCAATCTCACCATAAGTATTTTTCTCTTGCATAAATGTGTACATATACATGTGTATGCATGCACACACACACATAGGTTTTAAAGTGAGGTAATGGTTACTAGCACAGAAAATGAAATCAATAAACTTAACTAAAATTTTAGCTAAGACTGTGTATTCTCTTTATACTAATGCCTAGGAAAGCATGAATCAACTTCTCTCTATACATTGTCACATTACCAGGCATATTGACAAAATATTTTGTGATTGGCATGTAAAATGATTGACAAGGAAAGCAATTGTAATAAGGCACTTGAGCAAACCACTTTCCATTAAGCATTTACCTGTTCAAGCCATAATAATAAAAAATTGTTCCTATTGGAGGGAACTTGTTGTCCAATCCTCATTATATATAAAATGACACAGACATAACCAAATCTTATTAGTGAACTTGAAACCTGAAAGAAAGCAATAAAGCACTTTTCCCAATGGATGGAAGTTCATTTTCATATCCAGAACTCAATCATATTTGTCAGTTTGTACCACTCAGCCATGGGAAAGGTCAGTGTAACAAAATACTACTTTTCAATATTTGAAAATAAGCATGGATTTTGTTGTCTTTGTAATCCAGACATGTTCAGAAAATATCCTGACACTGTAATATCAACTGTACATATGTGGTGTGATCAAAAAGTATAAAGTCTGAAGCTGTATTTATTGAGAAATAAATGAACAATGAATGAAATATTAATTTTCTTCAAAATAATCTCATTGACATTTATTCCAGGGGGTTTTGCACATGTTAAGGTATCTTTAAAATTCATCTTTCATATGGTATAAGCTGCACTGTCATATTTCTTTTTATGACTCCAAGTCTTCAACTCTCTTACTCTTGAGATGAATTTTCAGTTGCAAGGAGCTAGGTTTGATGAACATGAAATGTGCACATGCACAATCCTGTATTTTGCGAAAAACTGCTATACGAGTTGGGCAGAGTATGCAGATGCACTGTCGTAGGGAATCTGCCACTGATCTGTGAATACTGTGTTTGATTATGAAGACATCCCAGTAATATTGTTCATTGACAGTTTGACCTTCAAAGGCATATTTATGGTGAACTACACCTTTTTTTTTTTTTATCAAAAAAGACTGAACAGCATTTTGGTCTTGCTCTAAACTTGGCAAGGATTATTTTGCTTAAGTGATAATAAAGACTTCCACACACATAACCGAGCCTTATCATTAAGGGTTTTCAGACCATTGTCTTCATCTTTATTGTTATTTCCACAACGTTTCGGCCGATATGCCCTCCAGCCTTCATCATGTGTTTGTCAAACTCGGGAACCTTCATGGAACTTCAAACTATGTCCTTTATTGAATCCATGGGGGTCGCCTTTTCTGTTAGCTATAACCGGGTACAAGTGTTAAGTATTCCTGTATTGTTACTCACCTGCAGTCAGGATTGAACCTGCAACCTCCAGATGATTGACTCCTTAGAAGCTTAGGGAACCAACACCTATAACCGTTATGCTATGTGTCCTACTTGACAATTCAGAGTGAATATTTGGGACTTATAAAACTTAATGTTCTAACTTAACTAGGATTACTACTATTGTTATGATTTTTTACCTGTGTTCATATTCAGATAAATAAAAAAATCTTGTTATCATGGATTTTAAAAGACAGCATTGGTTCCTGCACAGTGAAGCCAGTCAATAGCTATGGTTATCTAAAAGTCCTATGGTCTCAGAAGCCATGCAACATACTTGGCTACGATTTGTCTCATCCCAAAATTTCAGTAAGAATAGCTTGACATAACCCAATGAAAACACCCACCTGATTACAAAATTCTCTAATAGTCTTCTATCTGCTGTCATCAGATTGTGTACTTTTTCAACATCTTAAGCATTTTTAAGTGAGATCCTTCTTTCCTTACAGTGACAATACCAGTCAAAGACTCTGGCATGGTTTATTACATCATGTTATAAACTTCTTTCAACATTTCAAAACCAGTTTTATTATTCAAAAACAGTCAAGACAAGTCAGTGCCAATTTGAAATAAAATTATGAAGCCAGTTTTGATAGATTTTGAACTTACCTTCTATCATCAACCCTCACTTTTCAATTTGATATGATTAATAGCAGCTCTCTAAGACAATGGTTCACAACCAGCAAGGGATTTCAGGGTTTGAGTCAAGAATTGGAACCACAGTTTGATAGATTCAAATTGTTGGAATATTGATCTTTCAACAATATACCTTTTGAATCAGATAATTTTTGAAGTGGGGGATTAATATTCTAAATAATGCATGGGGAGAAAGATTGAAAATCACTGCTAATATCAGGAATACAGGCAAAACATTTTGTGATTCCTGACTAGGAGAAAAAATCCAGAGCTGATGAAGACATACACTGATAAATTGTAAGTATAATGAAGTAATTCTATAGGGCTAAACACACATTACCAGATTTAGATATAATTCTGAATTATATCAAATTGACTGGGCTTTAAAGTAATTTAGAAAGTGATAGGAGTTAAAAGGAGAAATTAAAGTAAAATGTTGTATAAAGCTCACAAAGAGGAAAAGACAGTGACAATGGAAATATAAAAAGAAAAAAGAAAATTTTCAATAAAAAGGAAAAGACAGAAAAATTGTTAATTAGAAGAGACTTATTTCAAAAGAAAATAAAAAGTAAAAAAAAAACAATTGAAATCAAAGTAAAAATGAAAAAATGAACAAACTCAGAAGAAAAATAGAAATTAAAATAAGATATAGTTTAAAAACAAAAGAAAATAAAGATAGATATTTAACAAAGTGAAATTTAAAGATAAAAAAGAAAGAAAGCAAAAAAGTAAAGGAAAACAGAAAGAATAAAGAAATAAAGATAAACAGGATATAAGAAACAATAAAAAGGAGAAAGTGAAAGTATAATACAAAATGTCATCTTGTGACACTATTGACTCAAAGTGTCAATGAGTCACTTTCCAGTATATAACTTTAAGTGTGCCACATTTGTTCACTAACACAATCCACTCATTTTTTTCTGATCCTATATCAATTACAATATAAAACCATTGGCTTAACTGCAAACTGATTCCCCAATCAACTTTTGGAATGATGATTGTGCTTTAAGTTCATTCAACCGTATTAATATTTCAGAAACATGAGATCTTCAGTGTAAACAACTCTCTCAGGTATTACCCAATGGTATATTCTTAACAACATGCCCTTATACTAAATGATAACATGTACCCATGATGAGAATGTAAAGTTTCCTCATACTCATTTCATTTGTTTTAACTGCAATAATCAAAAATCATGCAAGGATATCTTTGTTTCTCCTCTCTCTTGTTTGCTTAGGTTATGACCTCAATGAAAAACAATCATTCTTTTCTATCTTATTTTTATAATGAAAATCATTTAACTGGTCCTTTGTTGAAAATAAATTGGACAGCTCAGAAAGCAATTTCATGCATATAAACATTCACATTTTCCTGTAGTCTCTTGGTTTTAGTCATTGTAGCAGAGGAGTGTTTGTAAGTGTAAAATTACATAGGGTAATTAATTAATCTTTATAATAGTGGTTTGGCTAATTAATGTTTTAAATATTGGATAAATTATGGCAGATATGGTTCAATGAGATCAAAGATTCATAACAATTTTTGTTTGTTTTTGATATTATGACCTATTGCATATAATGGATTTCAAATATTTCATGGTTTTAAACAACAATAGACTTTTTTTAACACCTTGTTACCACTTTCTGAACTAACCAGAGAAATGAGCTTAGTAGTATACTTTAATGACTAGTCCTTTCAGTTAAACATAATTTATGACTAATATTTAATGATTGTTCTCAATCTGACAGTCCAAATGAAAAATTATAACTATCAAAATTATTCTAAATATTGATTAGACCTTTGAACTCCTTCCTTGTATTGTTTTGACCATTTAGGGATTTTTTCAGAAAAATCCTATTTCTTCAGCACTGATGCAGCAAAGTTGGAAGGATGATTAAGAATATTAGTGACATTCTCTAATGATAATAATAACTACTTATCTTTGGTTTTATGTTAAAATAGGAAGCAAACAGAGAACTTCCAGTATAATATATTACATATATAATATGTAATTATAACAAACAATTTAGGTGCATTCAAAGGTTTTATCACTGTTATAATATCAGGATGGTTTTCAGTAGTAAACTATTCTTTGCAACCTTCTTAGTAGAGTTGGGTCTCTTACAGGGAAAGATTTTGACAAAAGGATTCATTTCTAATATCCCATACAAATATGAAAAACTAGTTATCTCAAAGTCAGATAAAAGGACAGTAAGAAAGCTTTTTTCCTATCCTATTTGGTTAAAATAGGATATAAAAAATCAGTTAGGTTTAGTTTGGTTTTATGGCGCATCAACCATTTTAGGTTATTAATGCTAAATCCAGTTTATACATATAAACAGTTCTATTTCAAACAATTCCCTTTAGCATAAGTACAGTTTCAATGTCAAAAAACAGTTTCATTTCCAACAATCCAGTTTAGCATAAGTACAGTTTCAATCTCAAAAAACAATTCTATTTCAAACAATTCAGTTTAGCATACAAAAAACAGTTCCATTTCAAACAATTCAGTTTAACATAAGTACACAGTTCAGTTCTGTTCGACCCATAGATAGGGCCCTATCAGGTGCTACCACTCCAAGCTAGAGTGGACCAGGGAGTGATGGCAATAAAGCAGTACTCTGCTTTCTTCAAAGCTCCAGCATTACTGGAACCTCACCATCAGATTGTTTAGTGTTATATCTAGGACACTCATTGGGGGGGGTATCCTGCTGCAGAGAAGTAGTCTGTGTATTATCCAGTTCCAGCTGACTGAGCCAGAAAAAATCTGGTATAACAGATCAGATATGGAAAAAGAAATGAACATATTACTCTGAGATCCAGATAATTGGTAGGGAATATCATTGGAGAATAAGAAAATCAAAAGAGATGGTGCATGTTGACTATTTGGTCAGATGCAGACATCAGTCTAATATAGATTTCATTATTGCATGGTTTTCTTTGCTTAGTAAAGTTATTGAGGAATTCCCTTGTTTATACCTTGAGATCACTCAGTTATATGGGTGATGATATGATTTCTAATATAGACTGATGCAGTTGGTATATTTATGACCAGATTTTTTCTGTCATCATTTATTTAACAAATACATTTGTTTTCTTTCTTACAGATTATACACCAGACAACAGCTGAAATACGAATTGACTAAAATATATTAACAATATCAAGAACATGAAGGAGAAGTTCAGTTGTCCCAATAAAATTTGGAATGTTAATGATGCTTTTCAAAGTTATAGACAATATATGAAAACATTTTTCAGGACTGACCAAATTCAGCATGCTTTTTTGTCAGAATCTTCAAATTACCTGGGCCTCATCTGGCTCTTGAAAATATTTTCTTTCTCTAATTAAATTACTTGTAGAAATGTTCAAAGTAAATCAATATTAGAACAATATCTTCATAAAATGTTATCAATAGAGTTACAAATTTTAAATATTTCTTTGAAACATCCTTTAATATATTTTTAAAATCATCTTGACATTAAAAAAAAAAAAAATTATGCTGCAATATTCCACTGAACATCAATCAGAAAAAGATACTTGTAACTTTTAGTGTTGTAATAATAGGCAAGAAAATATGCAAGATTTATTTTGCTCTAAAGACAATGTGAACAAATACAAAAATATTTTTAAAAGTTACATTTTTTTTCTTAATCAAATATCAATTACTGAGAAGAATTTTTTAGAATAACTTTTATGATTTATTGTTTTTTTCCAAATTTTCTAATGGGCATGGCTCCAGAGATAAGAAACATTTATCGAAAATGATTGATATATCTTAATCTAATGACTTCAGCTAAGTAGCACAGTTTTTTTACCATTTCTTTTTTTAAATCTAAGTTTGAAACTTTCTAGAATTTATCAGGATAAGTGTGATGAAAATTAAGATATTCAATTTGTTAGTAAATGTGAGAAAGAAAAATTCAACATATAATAATTACAGATTTTTAAAAAATTTTAAATTAAGAAAAAGGTCTTGGGGCAACATTATGCTAATAAAAATTAAGTGAATGAAGCACAAAAAATGAACTATTTTTAACAATAGCAACAAATTTCTAATTCTATCATTCCATGGTAGGTTTATCCGAGGGCCTTGCAATCTGTCGTGCTAACAAATGTTCAACATTTGCTTTAATTACTCCTTTTTTACTACTGGCATTGCCGTTGATTATTGTAAAACAGCGTAATTTTCTTTTTAAAATGTTAAGGAAGATATCTTTCAGCAAAATAAACTAGAAAATACAAAACAGCTCTAAAAATGAAAAAATATTTACACTGCTATGCAATCATGTGCTAATAAGGATGTACATTTTCAAAAAAAAAAAAAGCCAGTTATTCTATATTCCCACAATATTTAAAGGTTATAGCCTTAAAAAGCATGCCAGATAATAAGCACAAATATACTGCAAGAGTCTTTTAAACATGTTTGTTTCATTTTTTTTTTTTTTTTTTGCAATAGGCTTGCGATATAATGTCATGTCAATAGTGATTGACTGAACAGATAATTTTCAATGTAAAGCCATTTTGTGGCCAACATGGACATATTGTCTCACTTTAACATCAAAGTTTTTGATCATCCCTGGCTTCCTGCTAAATTTTCTGCTCTTTTCAAAACAGGCAATATTGCTTGCAGTGCTGAAGATGGTGACTTTATTACTCATTTCAATTGGCTAAAAAGATGGAATACAGGTAAACAGACAAATGGAAAAACATGAACAAGAGTTGCAATACTTGTGAGTCATTTAAACTAATTATGATGAGCTTGATTTTTTCGAGTCTGCATACCAAAATCTCTCCAAAATATTAATATTTTGGGGAGGAGTACTGCTAACGGCAATGCAGGAGAAAGCAGAGATTATCCTGAATGTATATACATCACAGTAACAAATGCAACATTTTTCAGGATTTCTTTTATAAATACTCATAAATGCCTTCAGAATCCATTAAGCTCTATACCAAGTCACATTCTATTTATGGAATTTTGTAAATAAATGAATGAATTGAAGATACTATATAATTAACATTCAAAAGTTCTCTCCTTTGAGAAATCATAATGACTGGGAGTATGCTACACTATTAAGTTGCAAATTGAAGGGAAAACAGCTTTATTTTTTTTTTAAGCTAAAGCACAAACAAAAAGCTTGCAATAATGAACCATTTTTGCTGTGTTACTATAATATAAATAAAAAGATTGGACCATTATAATATAGATTACTAGAATCTTTTATCCTATCTTTTCAGTGGATAAAATTTTTAAAATATGATTTAAATGAGCAGATCATTGACATGAAAAATTACATTATCATATCATTTTTTTAAAATTCATCTTATACATGAACTCAGCAAGATAGTAAATTAAAAGTATGTATTTACCTAACCCCTCCGCTACTGGCAGGTTGTGACACAAAGTCAAACTTTTTAAGCAAAGTACAGCTGGTTAGAATTCAGAGTTTTCCTACTCATAGAGTGGTTGCCTAACCAAAACAAAAGAACCCACTCTTCCCTACTGTTGACCTATAGCTGGGGGAAGGACAGATGGATTCTTGCGTTACACTATTATGTTTACTTTTGAAGGAATATCCTTGGTAAAAATATGAACCCCCTATACCCTCAGCTACAGGCTAAATAGTACCACAACTGTTCTTCTAGAAATATATCTTTGGCATTAAATAACCCACAAAGGTTGATATGTCATTAAACAAAAAACCAAACCATCAAATCAAACTGCATATACAAATAACTTCATAATACAATCCTTATCAAGTCATATAGATAATGCAAGGTTCTCTGACTTTCTCTTACCCTCCCTTACTATCATCCATCATTCCTGGCAGGTTTTCTAGGTAGCATTAAGTGTTTGCACAGAGCTGATGTATATAAGTCTTTGCTAGTTGGCCAACACTGATATGTCCATGTGTAGGAGTCCATAAGAAAATGTCACTTATGAGTTCATCCTTGCTTTTTCAGTAGTGCTCTGCATGTCATCTTACTTGGATGTTCATCTTACTTGGATGGTTTGGGAGATGAGAGGAAGGTGGCCATACAACCACAGTTTTGTGATCTATTGCTTCTAGGATTTGTTCAAGACAACATGCAGTATCCTTGTATAGTTTCCATTGAGCTTTTTCTCTGTGTTTTGTTGGCATCTATACAGTAGTATGGACACAACTTCAGCTTCTTTATGATACAAACAAAAAACATAACACCCATTTCATCTTAAAGCAATTTTTGCTCCTTTGATGTTGCACATTTTTTTTTTTAATTTCTCTTTCATATTTTATTAGTGGTTATATTAATTGTAGATCACAGAAAATGAAATTAAGTCACAAAGAGTAAAAACTGTCTCAGGAGAAATTCTTATCAGAGTCATGCTATAACTTTACAAATTAACACAAGATTATTCTTCAAAACCCACTTACTAATACAATTATATCTCTTTAATATCTTATCTCAGAACTAAGATTTTTCCATTTACTACATGTTAATCATAGTATGAATACTATATAGATTTCTTTAAAAATTCTTCAATAAAACAAAAAATCTTGAAATGATAAAAACACAGTTATCCTTTTTATCTATAAGGTATTGGTAAAAAAAACAACTTTTTAGTTTGGTTTGGTTTGGTTTTATGGCATATCAACTGTTGTAGGTTATCTAATGCCAAATCCGATTTATATATATATATATATATATATATATATATTCGATATATATAACTTGTAACCATTTTGTTGATAACATTTTTAAATGAGCCTGAGTGCATTTTTTGGTACACAGTTAAATGGTTTCAAGTATTTCCATCCAACATGAATAATTCTATTTACTATTAAACACTTGTTGGCAAACAGTTAAATGGTTTCAAGTATTGCTATGAAACAGTGACAAATTAACATCAGTCATTCATTTGCACACATTTAAAAAGATATACATGATATGTAAGAGATTAGTTATTCAGTAATTTTATTTTTAACTGACTTAGAACTAATTTATATGCACACTAGTATTGCCATTGTTTCTACAAAGTTAAATGGTTTTAATTATTGCTATCTAACACTAATAATTCTGTTAAATATTAATCATTTGTTTGCACACAGTGAAGTGGTTACAAGTATTGCAATTTAATACAAATTATTCTATTCAATATTACTCATTCATTTGTCATTCAAAAACTGATGCTCAATTCATGCAAGATGTTCCAAAAGCAGTCTGAAGCATTCCATACGTTTCTATGGCATTTTTTCCAAGTTTAAAACACAATTTTATTGCATATTGTTCTTCTAAAGTGTCCTCACGTCCAGATTGCATTTTTTAAATTCACCAGCTGTGACAATCAGATTTTAGTAGGGTGTATTCCAATTCCTGCTGTAGCTATTGATTTGAACTTGAAATCATAAAAATTGGTCAGTCATCTCATAAGATGTATACCAATAACATAGTGAATTTTCAAGAGTCTACGACAATTTTAAATGCCGGTACAAAAAAAATCTGGAAACTTATTGAAGGCACCACATATTATATAAAATATTATGTAAATATTTGTTATAATGTAGGTAAGAAAAAAATTTGTTGGAAAATTGATACCTGAAGAAAAAATACTCCAAACTTGTATAAAAGTAAATAATATCACTAAAGACTTTGTGCATTAGTAAGATGAAAGATCGGAGAAAATTCTGATATGAATGTTATTTGTTTACACTCTATATAACCAGATATATTTTTAGAAATAATAGTGCAAAAAATATTTTACCTGTATAGAAAAAATCATAATAAAAGAAAAAAAAACACTTCAATTTAAGAAATCTACCAAAAATCAACAAATAATTGGATTTTAATAAATTTTCTCAAGTAATTCAATACAGATATATAATATTTTTAAGAAAGTTTCAATTTCAAATTTTTGAGAAAGAAAAGTGCACATACAAGTCGTGATCAAGCAAGACATTAGATGAACAATATAATGTCACATCAATAGTGCTTGACTGAACAGATCATTTTCAATCTAAAACCAGTTTATGGCCAACATCGACACATTGTCTTCACTTTAACCTTAAAGTTTTTGATCATCCCAGGCATCAACAAGTGCTCAAGAGAGACTAGATATCAGTGAAATAGTGATAAGGCACATATCACTTCATGCATATAGTAATCAGTGTATAATAATTTCAAGTTTTGCTTTTAGGAAACTTTTTGGAATTGTTTTAAAAATATTTTCAAACCTCTAATTGGTAGAATTTGGAAAAACCCTGAGGATATGATAGGCAAACATGTACAGGTTAATTAGTTTTGAGATTCTGAACAATATTAATACCTATCTATTTAAATTTACACCAGCTAGATTATAACGAAAATATTAGTTCTTCCAAAATGATAGTTATTTTTTTAACTAAAACTCATTTGGTCAGTAGATCATTTGCATTAAAAATACAGCTATTTTGAAAAGGCTGATTAGCCAATGAGATTTACAAGCCCACCACTGAATTTACTCATGGAAGATAAATAGATTTGAGATTGTCTTATTGGCATAAATCAAATTTGCAAAAGACCCACTGATCATACTGACAGTTAAAATGGATGGGAGGAGGAGAAAAAGAACAGAAATGAATAATGAATAATATTCAGGCAAGCATGTACTAATATTTATGAGGTGAGCTACTTCACTCATTTGCACATCTATTCACACTCATAAACTGATCCGTATTGTTTATAAATTTGATGTACATGAAGTGGAGGATTAATTTTATAATTATTTATGTATGCAACTGATCCCAAATTTTATGCCTGGATGTTTGATATGAGATATGTAAGATGTTCATTAGTTTGTTGTAATGAATATTCTTCACCTTGTTATGCATAAAATGATGGATGAAACTAATCTCTCATTTTATGTCCATTATTATAGTTAGTCATCAAGAAATGAAGTATTATGACAGTTCATTAATTTTTTGGATTCATTTTTGGCAGTATATAAAGTGAGCTATCACTGTAAACAAGAAACTGACTACTCAAGAGGAAAGCATAATATTCATAAATTAAGTTGCTGAAATGAACTTGTCTTGCTTATATGTTTCAAATGCATCAAGTGGAGAATCAGTTGTGTTTTTTTCATTGAGATACACTTTAAACTTTGTTTATAAAAATGATTCAAGGAAAGCTTAACCTTTTTACTGCCAAGGTTTTTTTTTCCCAGACATGCAAAATTGTGCTTTGAGTATGACATTTTAAGGGTTAAAAGGAAAACTAAATTGACTGAGACACCAGTGTCCCAGTGGAAGTGAAAGGGTCAAAAGCCGACTTTGAATATTATATTTAAAAAGTACAAATACAAATATACTGTAATAAGCAAGCAATATTTTCATAACTGTTCCATTGCCTCTCCCATAATTTTACTGAATATAATAAGAACCAGAGTAATAAATACATAAATACTAAGAAGATGTATTTGTTTAAACAAACCATTGAATTTTAGTTGATTAAATACTGATAGTGTAAGGGTGATATTTATTCATATTTAATTTTTTAAATTTATATGCAACATCTATAAGCAGGAGTCTGATTAGAATGAGTAAAAGAAATTGGATACTGAAATTTTGCTCATTTGAAAAACATATGAAACATATTTCAGTCTAAATGATAATGAAACCTTAGATTGCTTCCTAATTGACAACCAGTCAAGCTAGTATGTTCATGAACAGTCTTTCTTCAATATTGGTTGAAAAAAAAAAAAAAAAAAGATTGAGTCCCAGTAACATGATCATATGTGAATTCAAAAAACTCATCTTGGTTATAATTTGTATTCTAATCAAAATGAAATATCATCTTATAAAGGATGAAAAATGAAAAGACAGTGACTATCTCTTGCTAGAATCACTTCTGCAAGTATAAGAAATTTAACACCATGATATCTTTTCAGTCTCAACCATTAAGTAAAGCCAAGGGATAATTAGAGTTTTCTTTGTGATGACACAATTTGATTTATGCATGCATGTGTATATATATATATATATATATATATATATATATATATATATATATATATAAAATCTGACATATACAGATCCTCAGTTTACAAACTATAACAAAATGTGAAATACACTTAAATACATTCTAACCAATTAACTTCATTTTTATTTTTAGATGAAGCATTGTCAATCATTAACTTTGACTAGTATTTTCTTTCATCTTGATTTTTAATTACTTTTTAAATTTTTATCTCAACTCACTTGGGCTGTCAATACATTCCTCATTGCTGGAGATTGACGGCCCAAGAGACCTGCAATAGAAAAATTTAAAAAACAACTAAAAATTAAGATTAAAGAAAATACTAGTCAAAATTAATGATTAACTTCATTTTCTTGCAACATATTCTCCTAATTAGTATATGATGTTATTCTAGAAAGAACTCTTTGAAAAATGAAAACAAGAAAATTATGAAGAATGATATATATTTTTAAAATTTATTTTTGTCATAAATTTGGAAGTGAATTAATAATTTTTAGTAATCAAATAAATTCTCACACAAAAATCTTTCAGACAAGGTAGTGATCTGTCAGCATGAAAAATGATATCAGGTCTTGTCTCATGAAATAAAGCCATAAAATAAGTTAACAAGCAAGAAAAATAATTTATAAAAGAAGGAAAATTCATAAAGTAAAATTAAAATAAAAATGAAAGAAAAATAAAATAATAATTAATACATCATTATACATACTTCTCAATTATTTATAGTCCTTTTTACTTGATAGTCAAGTATGAAATATGTAAAAATTATCAATAAATTAGCAGATAATAGAACTTAAACTCACATATGTAATGAATATGAATGTGTATATTTATATGCACTCACACAGTCTCTTCCAAAGACACATGCATTAAGATTCATACTTCTATAAATGCTCACTCTTGGTGAATGCTGGTTTTGGTGTTAGAAAGTGAAAGTTATGTACAAGGCTATGAATGAATGAATAAAAATCACCATAGTAACATTATCACTTCAAATTGAAATTTGATGATTTAACCACTAAATTGTCATTTTCTAACTTAAATTGTCAGATTAGTTTTTGTCCTTTATGTTGTCAGCCAAAAAAGATTTTTTTTTAAATGGATTGTCAGTGATCAGAAATTAATGCAAGTATTACACACCAGACTACTATCTTTTATACCATTATTCTACTTATTTGTATATATGGCTGTTATGATTTTCTATCTAGGATTAGAGTGGAGTATCTGTCCAATCCTCAACCCTTCTAAACAGGAATCAGTAATGCTTTTTGACCAAGAAATTGATATATTAAGTAGAAAGGGATATGGAAAAGCCAGAAGAAAGAAGAGAAAAAGAGGGTATGAAGAAGAAAAGGCAGGAGGTCAGAAAACTAAAAAAAAAATCAAGTAGAAGTAAACACACACACACACACACACACACACACACACACACACACACACACACACACACACACTTATATATGAGAGAGAGAATGAGAGTTAATGGGAGGGAGGATGAAAATCAAAGACAGAGAGAGGGAGAGATGAACTTGCTGACTGGATATCAAGAGACAATAAGCAAATGTTTGAAAGATAAGTAGGGAAAAAAAGACCTAAAGGTGTGATATATTCAATTCTTTAAAGAGAGTTAGCACAAAAGAAAGATAAATATAGGATGCAGTAGAAAACATTTATGCATTCCTAGGTAAAGCATGAGATAATCTAAAGAGAGTTGTCAATAACTGTAGAATATCCATCAGTTCAAGCAAATATGTATAACTTTATATATGATCTTAATGAGAAATTTTACTTGAAATTGGATTTATTTATTTCAGTATGGTCATAATATGAATGGTATTGAAAGTTAAAACATGAGGGTAAGCAATTCTCATTTTTTTTTTCTCTTTAATATCTCTCTCATTATTTTTCTCTCATTATTCTTTCTTTCTCAACATTTCTCTTGTATCTTTTTTCTTCTATCTTTTTTTCTTATGTGTGAGATATTAGTTGTTTTCTTTTATTGGCATCAATTCCTAACTTATAAATTCATTGCTTTTAATAACTACAAAATCAAAATGCCCTTCTGAGTATCGATAATCTATTACATGCTATTTAAAATTTTTGCTATGGTGTCAGTAATCTTTTCATAATAATGTATATAGAAGTAGAACTCTCTCAGACTCTCCCCCTCTTTCTCTCATATATCATCCATAATTCCAAAATCTTATATCTAAGGTTATTTTTTCAGATAATTTTTTCAAGATACAAAAACATAAATAAGATTATTAAATCTATAGAAATACATAATAGTGATTATCTATATCTGACACACATACTTACTCACACATACAATACAAAGTAAAGTACCAAAAATAAGGGATATAACAGTGCACTTGGTGACTTCACCCTGACCCACTAGTAGGATTGGATTCAGTGATATAATAAAGAAGTTATATAGATGTGGCAAGCATAAGACACAAACAGGATTTAACATAATCAAAGCACAGAATGATTGCAAGGAATCCCTGGGGTGTAAAGGCTAAAGTGCTGGACTGCAGCCTTGAAGTAAGCAAGTTTGAACTGCAGTCACGCTATTGCATTCACTTTCAGACTAATATCCTTAGGAAAAGTATGAACTTTCTTATCTCTCCATGCATGGGTTAAAAAGAATCACTGATGTTCTTCTACAAGGATAGATTTGGAATTAAATAACCCATGAAGGTTGATATACCATTAAACTAAGAAACCAAACCAGAATGATTGTTAGAGCCAGAAAGATGGAGCATTTTAATATAGCAACTACTTTAGTTTTTTTGGTTAAGGATGACAGTATACCATGAAAGTGTCAATTCCAGATAGACATCAGCGTCACATAAGAACTGAAGGTGCCAGCAGATGATATAAAAATGGTTACTTGGTTGGTTTTATGGTATGTCAACCCTTGAGTTATTCTATGCCAGACTCAGTTTAACAATTATAGTCCAATTATATAGGGCACAAAAATTCATCTTCCCAATCATTTTAAACATTAAACACTTCATACTTAGTTGCAATATTCATGTTTTATGAGTAAATGTAGTTCAAAATTATTTTAAACATTATTTCAAACCAATCTATTTCATCCATAAATGTGACACCAACAAGTATTACCACTCTGAGTCAACATAATGGTAATGAAAGAGTGATTCCACATCCAACTCTCTTCAGAGCTCCAGAACTGGAGCCTCATTACCAAATACAAAAATGGTTATGTCAGCAAATGTGTATAAGTCAGAGGTAACAAAGGAAGAGTTTTATCATACTGTTACTTTATTCCAATTCCATACAAGAAGGTATGTACTCATCTACATTCAATAAAACTTATATATACATGTCAATATTCTAACTAAATAAAAAATGTATGAAACTGAAAATGAATTTTTCTATAGAAACCAAATCAAATGCAAATTTGTTTTGATATTATTTGCATATATCAGCCTTGGAAAAAGGCCAATCTTACTCATTGACCACTAACATCAATGGATGAATATAACTGATAATAAAAAGAACAGAAAATGTTTAAGTAGTTAATAAATGCTAATTACATTACTGTATGTTTTTACAACCTGAAAAAAACTAATGCTATTTTAGATAGTATGACCCAAAGGATAACCTAGCAGAACAAGTATAAAAATGTATGATCATGTTCTTGTGAGAGTAATGGAATTATTTAAAAGTATATTTTTCTAATTTGTTACATCAAGAAGAATATTTTGAATTGAATAAAATCCTAGAAAAGTTAGTTATCTTTTCAGTTTTGATTCCTGAATAACTTTGTTGTCTTATTGCAATTGATTTGTTTTCTAGGGATATTTTTTAAATGAAAAAGCAGCATCAAAGAGACACAACATGACACAAATGAAAATTTGGAGCAATAAAAGTAGAGAATCAGTCAATAGATTGAAATGAAAAGGATCAGAATAAAAGAGCAACCCAAGAGAATGCAACCAACATTATATAAGAGGCACTCCTAGTATAATGGTTATTGTCAGAAGAACTAAAATTGGCAACCTAAGTTCAAATCCGAGATAAAGTTGTTTGCATGAATCCACCTTTTCTTCCCTCAGCTATGGTCAATTACTAGGGCAGACTAGGGTGCCTTAGTACAGCAACCAGTCTAGGAGAAGGAAAACTCATAATTTAAACCAACTGTACTTCCCCTAAAAATTGACCTTGTGTCACATCTTGCCTATGGTGGAGAGGTTGGGTAAATACATACCAATGTTATAACTAATTTGATGAAATATTGATAAGTAGTAAAGAAAATACAAAGGAAACAAAATGTCATATAACTTAAATGCAGTGTCTCTACTTGCCCCTACTTGAATGAAGTAAAAAAATCCATAATTTCTTTCTTTTATTCATTATCAATTCATCCTGTATATACAAAGACATTAAAACATGAAAATGCACAGTTTTCATGCATAAAACTTCACTTTATGTATCCAAAATTATGTTCAAATTCATTTTCAGTCGCTTTTATATAACAGCATGTTTTCAACATGAAGATGAGTAAAGCAAGTCAGTATTATGAAAGCCGACACTTAACTTTTTCTCAGCCTTTTGTGAACATTTTACTCAGCTCATACGAGCACACATACAAATAGTGATCTTCAATAATGGCAGCCCATTGATTATTAAATAACAACACTATATTAGAAAAAATAAAACCAAACAGCCTTTATACAAAAGACCAGAAATGGTTACCTTTTTAGAACTGAATTAATACCACTTAAATTTAAAATTTCAATTTTCATTGAATAAACACTTGGCAAAAAGCATTTGGCAACTTAGGTCAAGAATATTAATTTTCATGAGAACAAATCCAGTATTTTTCCCCCATTGCATATTTATAAACAGGAATATAAAAAAAAAAAAAGTAAGCCGGTTACTGAAATCAGTCATCAAATAAACAAATCTGATTGTGCAAATTGCAGTAGCTTCTTTTTAATCCATGTGTATATGGCAGATTTACTGAACCTTAAAAAATACTGCATTTTTTTTTTATAAATGGAAATGGCTTCTTTCCCTGGTTTTGAAAAGGTTGGATCTGATCAGCAGCTGTACTTTATATTGCAAGCTCAGCAGATAGTCAATAGCTTAAGGTATGAAGAGATATAAAATTCCTAGAAATGGTAAATTTTTACTTTCTACTTGTGAAGCATTCAAATGATTCCTAATTTAATAATAACCTGATTAAATGGTAATTTAATTGGGTAAATTTACCAAGTGTAGATTTAAAAAAGATCATTAAATTCAAGCAGCATTCACAAATACCTTTCAATTTCAGAGGAGATCAGGAATGAAGATAAGGCATGGAATTCTCCTGTAACAATAGTTATTACAAGTTAGAGAGCATTTATAAGCAATATCTTCAAGTTGAATCTCCGGAGATGTTGATTTTTAATTGTCTTCTAATCTGTATTAACCAAGTACAATTTTTCTTTACTTTGATTATCAGTTGGGAAAAGGAATTAAAAAAATAGAAGAATTATTGAGAAATGGTGATTTATGCAAGTATTTTACTTTTTTGTTTTTAGCTTTTGTAGAGGAGTAATGCATTAAATAGAAACTAACTAAAGCTAACTCAGATTTTTCCTCTTTTGTAGAAGACAGCTGATAACTAAACTTAAGATAGAATTTTAAAAAAGGATATAAACAGGCAGGAAATGATTTGAAGAAAGCTCTTTTATCTTTATGAATGGTTTAGATTAAAATTCTGAATCTTTACTTTTGCCCCAAAATATTACAGACAGAACACATGTCCATTTCTTTTATATCATAACAGAAAAAAAAAAAGGTTCACCTTCAATTTAATGACTTAAATGTGTAATATTATCGTTTGATCTGGCACCAAATGTAACACTATGGTTTGCACTATCTGAGCACTTATCTTGGGCATGGTACCAAATGTAGTACTATGGTTTGGTCCAGCACCAATTATAACACTATGGTTTGGTCTGGTACAAATTGTGACATTATGTTCTGGGGTCGGTTACCATTTATAATGATATTATTTGGGTACAGTACTAAATGTAACAATATTGTGGTCACGACTACCAACGTCGATATCAGTGCCAAATGTAATACCATTGTGCATAACAACACTTGTTGTAACAAATGTAATAATAATATTTAGTCTTATCCTGATAACAACACCAAGTGTGATTCCAGGTAATTTGTTCATCAATCCTCTCTGTGCTCATGCTGTGTTTGAAAAATCCACAGATAGGGAATGACACAATCCATCCGGAACTTCTTCAGATGGTCGGGGTGAACAAAGTTGCCTGGATGTTGGCAACTCAAAGTTAAGATGAATTCTGTCGACAATTAACAATCATTTATTATTCGATGTTCAGATTGCATACTATAGCATGAGAGAGAGAGAAAGAGAGAAAATCTATAAGGGTCTATGAACAGACACAAAGAGACACCACCCAACCTCAATTGACATCTCATCCCAACTGTTTCCAACAGACAAAATTTGCTAATTTTTATAAATCTAAATTCAGGATATCAGTAGGGTGATGTCAACTTGCTAAGTTATTGTGTCATCTCACTTGTGTCCCCAAATGTTTACCGCATTTTTATTTCCCTAATCAAACCTGTGACAAGACATGAATCTATCTTATTTACATTTGATCTTCTTGTGTAGAATGACAATTTTCTTATCAAGGTGCACTAGCTTAAACTTTCCAATTTGACTTACATTTTTGCTCAAAGATTTCAGCTAACTTAACAGCTAACTGAAAAACTCACAGCCTAACCAAACCAGATAAGATAATTAACCATCACGACAACTAGGACATAAAAGTACTAAGTTACAAAAAACTTAATTTTGTTTTGAATAAATGAAATCTTATGAAATATTTCCCTTTTATATAATTAGTATTCCCAAATGGGTGATTGATTTTAATGACATGTCAACCTTTGTAGGATTATTTCATATCCAGAGGTTAGGGAATTGCATTCATATTTACATTGTTTTTTTTGCCCATTGTCTAACTGAATACAAATAATTTTTAAAAAGATCTTTTTTAAAAATAGATGGGACCCTAATCCACATTAGCTATGGTATCACCTCTGCGATACCATAGCTAATGAGCATTTTCCGAGGCGTAGTTATTGTTAGTTGAAAACTACCACTTCAGGTCAGAGTGAACATGAGAGTAATGGCAATGTAGAGGTACTCCACACTCCCCAGATTTCCAGAACTGAAGCCTCACCATCAAATGTAGTTTAGTATCATAATCAGAATATACCTTTTTGATAGGGGTTTTACTCCTCTATAGGGAATACAGTCAGCATATTCTTAGAATATGCTGACAGTGCGGAATATTCCCAAAGTAAATCAAAATGTTTTAAGTATTATAAATATTTACATATAATAGTTTCACATCAGAATTTTAAAAAATTCTTTTTCTTCCTCTTTTCAATGAAGCTTTCAGTTATTTAACAAAGGCATTGAAAAATTCAAATAAGGTTTACACATGAAAAAGACTACCATAGGAATTATTTGCATGTTAACAATATTTTTATCATACCAGCTAATTTTTAGAAATATTTCCATGAATAATATCCCTGACAGTAATGAAATGCAATTACAAATTCTCTGAAAAGGCTTTTTTAATGCCATAAGATATCAATATGTTCCCAATGAAGTAAGCCAAGTATAATTTTGGCGTGAGAAAGTGGAATTAGATAAATGAGAATTGGCTAACCTTACAATCATTTGGTTTTCTTTAAAATTTGATACAAAGACATTTTGAAAATCAGCAGATTGACACAAATGCCAAGTGTCAGAAGCATATTTAACCATAACATAAATTTGACTGCATTAATCCGAGTAAAGGATTAATATTACTTCTATTGCAATCAATTATTGTAACTTCTGCAGTATTTATTATTATTCTTTTACTCTTTGCAAGTTTTTCCCACCAGTAATAATTGCTGGTTTTCACAGAAGTCTGAGTGACAGTAAAGTCTTCTCACCTGTTCAAAACTAAATATCCTAACTGATCTTAGTAGTGTTATGGTTTGTTTAATCTTGATTATTACTGATTTCCATTTCACCCATTTTCTTTTCCAGGCTCTTTGAGACTGTTCCAAGAACTATTGCAATAATAATAATAATAATAATCCAATGTGAATTTTTCAGAACAGTACTAACTGCTGGTTTTCACTGAAGACTGAGTGACAGGAAGTCTCCTCAACTCTTCAGGGCTTTTCTCAGTATTCTAGCCCATTTCAGCAGTGCCGTGGTCTAGATCACCTCAATTCTTCCTCAAATTTCCAGTTATCTCAGTCTATTTTCAATGTTTTTTTTTTACATTTTTCCAAAGGATTCCAACTATGATTGGTATTACAGTCCCTTTCATGTTTTTTTTTTATTCTCAAGCAAGGTCCAAGTATTGATCTAGGTTTTTGCTTTCTTTTACTTTAACTGTGTGATCTACTGTTATGGGAAAGTCTACCAATTAGCAAGTTCTTTTCATTTTATTAATTAAAACTAGATCTGGTCTTCTGGCCTAAACTGGGGGATCCATTTTCATCTCCACTTCCCAGAGAATTTTGTGCACATCAATTTCCAAGATTCTGGTTTGTGTAAGCACTATTTGTCAGTATAGTTAAATTTTAGTCATTCACACTGTTTCCAGCAGATCATCTTCTCTATCTAGTTGTGCCAAAACTTGTACTTCAGTGCCAGTTTTTTTGCATTCATTTATTTTGTAGCTGGCTTTTTCATCTCTTTCTCCACATGGCCAATGCTTACTATTCCCCTATATCTTATCTATTTTAGCTTTTATAGTTATACACAAAATATCACCATAAAAACTCTATCTAGGTCCTCTCATGTATAATTTCTTTAGTTTGTCTTCTGAAGTGTCTATATAAGAAGATTTTTCCCATTTTTGTTTTCTTAATTTAATAATTCCTGTTTCCTTGTTGTGTTAATTTGGTTTTTGCTGCAGTTGGTTGCTGTAATAAATTTCTGATTGCTCTTGTTTGAGTCTCTGAGTTACTGCATCCACAAAACCCTTTATGTTTGCAAACTTTATTCCTCTTCCTTTCCTTATAACATATAGTCTGTCCATATCATCTCTTGGGTGTAATGACTTGTGCATCATCAATTTTCTTGTTCTGTCATCAGAGTCCCTCACTTGTCTAGTTTAAGAATGATCTGGAGTAATTTATCAAGGAAACAACCTAGGTATTTATTCCTTCAATTAAGTTCCTAATGCTGAGTTTAATTTCCAGTAGTTTTCTTGTCCTTCTGAGGTATTTCTCTTATCTTTATTTCTGATTATGTCTGCTTCTAATATTTCCAGGTATTTACTGCTTTCTTTCTCTTTGAGCATTCTAATGTTTTTCTTATTGGGTAATTCTTGTTTCTGTTTCCTTTATTCATTATAAGCATTGTGTATTTCCCAATTCTAAATGTCATTCTTACATCTTGATTGAAGATTCTAAAAGTTGGTACTAGATTTTCCTATTCTTTTTTTATTCTTCAGAAAAACTTTGACTTCATCCATATACATAAGATGGGTTATCTTTTCTATCTTTTTTATTATAATGAATGATATTGGTGATAATGAGTCTCTCTAGAAGCTGCCTCTTTGTATCATAACTTCTGTAAGGCTTTGTCTTCCAGGTGTTCACATTCCAGTTTTTCATAGCTTTAATGATACAGTTGACTTATAAGAGATTTTGAACATTTTTAAACATTCTATTTCTCATGGTTGTGAGATCCTCATATGTGCTTTTATTTGCTTTGAAGCATCCTTTTGGGTTTTTTTTTTTTTTGGAAACAGTCTGCAGCTTTCAAATGAGTAATAAGTTTTTTTTCTCTTTTTATACAGGTTTTTCTACATCATTATCAAATATGTTAATGGTCTTTAGCTGCTAGGGGAGGTTCCTTTGTGGGGGTGGTCTATTAGGATAAGAGAAGGGTTTTTTTATCATTATTCTTATTGTTTCTTTACATCATAATATTTTTAAGTTATTGCTGAGGAGAGGGTAACAGTAAGTTTCCTCAAATTGAAAGAACTCTCCAGTAAACACTTTCCAAACTCAACACTGCTATGGTCTAGATAGACTCAATTCTTTTCCAAATTATCTATCAATATTATTATTGTTTTATATAAAATGGTTCATTCTTGTTGCCCTTATATCTTGAATTATTTGACTCATTTTTGTTAGAATTGTTCTTATTCTATAATAATTTGGTAGATGCTATTGGAGACTAAGTGATAAAATATTTTCATTAATATAATATTGTTATACTTATTAGCTTCACATTTGATCATAATTTTTTCATGATTTTGGTATTAAGATTATGGGACTGTTAGCATTCCTGATGACAAACAATCCAATTGGTTTGATTTTTAAAACTGATTTTTTATATGTATTACTGTATACATCTAACTGAATTAAAGCCCTTTTCTCAGCCTTTCCATATTGCTCTAACAGGAAAACAAAAATAAAAACATACGGAGAATAAAATTTTTCATATATATATCTTAGACCTAATTTCGGCCTCTACTTGGAGCCGTCCAAACTATCTTGAAACAATGAACTGAATATTTTATGCATCATTATTTTATTTTCTATATAAATATAATTATTCATATATCATAAATGTTATACATATTTTCTATAATTAGTATAGGTTAAATATTGACAACTAACCATGAATATGTATTGAACATGAGATTTGTTAATAGCCATTACGAAAATACAGTTTTTGATTAACAAAAAACAGAAATTTATTAGAATTATCAGGATCATTATTATTACTAGTATAATTGTAATTGCTTTTTGTTCTTGTTATATTTGGCAATATTAATAATTACAATTACTTTATTATTATTTTGACCAGTATTTTTTTTATCAGCTCACCATTTTATGTTATTCTTAAATTTACTCAGATAATATAAAGAAAATAAATATATTGGAATTGAAGACACAAATAGAAAAAAAAAGACAGGTAAGAGTCCCAGGATGATAGAGATAGATTAAAAGAACAAAAATCATAACTTAACACATAAATAAACAAAGAATTACCTGAGGCACAGGTGTGTTCTAGAATGTTATTGTTACTCAACTAGATAGAACCAATCAAGAGAGTCAATACAAGAATACAAAAAAAAAAAAAAACTCATCCAATTCCTGTTTGATCACATAACATCTCATAATCTACCCAATCAGATTAAAGAACTGTCAGACAATTTTATATCTTGACAAAGAGAAAAAAATAAGAAATAACATAAAACCAGAACAGACAATTAAAAGATGAGGTGTCAACAAAGCTGCTTGTTAATCAGTGTTGAAACATCTACAAATGGTTTGCAGAGAGATTTTGCTTTGACAGAGTTTGTTTTGGTTGTTTTCTCCTTGATTTCTAAAACAAATTTACTCCTCTTTTTGGACTATGGATGTGTGAAATAAGAGAGAATCTCTTATTGATTAATTTTCTGTTTATATTTGAGATGAGATTAATATTATCAGTTGTTGTTGTTGTTCAACTGTCATTTTCATGTTTAGACAGTTTGAGGGGCTACAAAGCACAACAAGATGAAAATGAAATAAAATTTGTCATTATTTCTTGAATAAAATATCCTAATTTTAAGATTGTAAATGAAAGCAACAGATACAAAGTAAACAGGATTTCCTGAAAGCAGATTTGAATTTTATTTATTGTTCATTTATTCAGGAATCCTTTAATCTGCAAGATAACTTTAAACCAAGGAATAACATTAAAAAAAACTATAAATGTATCAATAAAACAATAACTCTACGTTTTAATAGTTTTCTATTATTCAATACTCAGTAAATTTCACTAATTTATTACTTTATATATACCATGTAAACTTATGTAAAAATCAAGACTCTTAATTTTAGTTTAACATCTAATTTTTGGAAACTGCACCTGACACTTCTTGAACAGAGATATCCTTTTAGAAAAATAACAGATCAACACCTGAGTCAGGTATTAGCCAATACTTAAAGTATTGCAATGAGCTTGTACCATCAATCAAAGAAATCAGACAAGACAACAGTCATCAATTGATTTAAACTGAAGTGATTACAAAAGTAGTGAACTGAATACATAATGAATTAATTGTGATGACAACAAAAGAATTTATTTGAAATATTCACAATCAATAAAAATAAAGAAAGTTGAACGAAAGCTTATAGTGTTGTAGTAATAAAATTGAGAAGTTTATCTTTACACATACAGTTCAGTAATAAATAAAACTATTTCTTTTTATATAGTCTTATGAATGTGTATGCATTTACCCAAACCTTCCACCATGTGCAGAATGCGAGACAAGGTCAATTTTTAAATGGAGTAACACTTATTTGAATTCAGTGTTTTCTTTCTCTTAGACTGTTTGTCAAACTAAGGATAAAGAACCCAGTCTACCTTACTATTAACCCAAGCTAGAAGGAAAACAAATATATTCATGCCTTTCCTAAGAACATAAGCACAAAGTAATATACAAACAGTCATGTCTAACATTTAAACTGATTCCATTTTCTTCAATGATAACTTAAGCTAAGCACATTTCAAAAGAATGTTTATTAATGAGTATGGATATTGACATGAGTTCATGCATATGTTTATAGCTTTGAAAATATTAATAAATAAAACTTACTCAGTTATTATGAACTTAAATCCATGATAGTGTTCTTGTAGAAGACTTCACTTAGCATTGCTTGATTAATGGATGAACACTATGTAAAAGTTATCAGATTTGAAGAAATATAGCCTCTTCTAATTTCTGAAGGTTTTAGCTAGAATTCTGAGTTTATTATGTAGATAAACGATGAATTAGATTGACTGAGTTGAATATATTATAAGATAATTACAATATAAAAATAAAGCATCTAATTCCAATGAAAAAAAATGCATAAATAGAATCTTAGCAACAGGAATGAAAAGAATATTTTAATATCTACAAAAAAATCGTCATGAAAAATCCAGGGTAATTCCTAAGAACTATCATCACTCTCTCCAAGTGTTTTGCATATTGTGTGGGGGAAAAATCTATACATAAATGTTGGTAAATGACCTTTATCTATTTTTGTTAATTCTAATCAGCTTTTATTTAAAAAAAAAAAAAAAACACATTTCAAAACTGATTAAGCTGTCCAACAAGCAAACAAAGAGAGAGCATGCTGACCAAGAGGCCTGACTAAGAGCTATGAAATGTACATGCTATTCCACATATTCATCTCAAAGTTCATCATACTTGGTACATTGTTACTTAAGTTTATTTCCCCCCTTCAAATGAAAAGAAAAAATCAACAAAAATAATTTTTTTTTAAAGATCAATCCTTTCTTTGTTGGGCTTAGAACTGTTCAGAAATTATATATCTTAGCATTGTACAGCAAATGAACGCAGAGTCTATCATGAGAAATAGATGTCAACACATACATATCTTCTTGCGGAGATACTAATACAATCTTTATCATGCTGTTTTCTACTGAATTATTTCCAAGTAAGTTTGTACAGAATAATAATGTATAAATTGAAAATAAGAAAATTTCTCAAGAAAACAATGATAAAAGCTAAAAGTGGAAATCACAAGAAATATGTCACATAAACTCAAAGTCAGCTTCAGAAAAGACAAAGGTGAATAAAAACAAATGCAAACTTATGTCACTAGATTGTCTTGAAGAAAAACCAGGTATTGAAATTGGTTGATAGCTTGACATTTGCAGAACAATGAAACCATGGACTTTTCTGAAGTCTAATAAACAATTTTTAGTATAATTTTTTTAAAGTATAATCTTTTCACACAAGTAAAATCACTTTGAATGCATCCAGGTGTAATATATTTGATTTAATTGAATTACACAAAGGCATATCTCTATGTGCTTTGGACAATGATGAATACTTTTAGAAATAAGTGATGATGATAATAAAAATGACAGTAATATTATAATGGTGATGATAATAACAAAAAATATCAAAAAATTCAATGATTATACTGAGATGATCTGAACCAGTACAATAAAATAATTAGATTATTTAAAGATTGATTACAATCACTGATTATGATGATGAATAAGAAACTAACCACAGCAATAGTCATGAGAGCATTATCAATGCTAACATTGACATCACAAAAAAAAAACCACAAAAAATAGGCTAGTCTCATCAACATCTATAATATAAAGATTATACAATTATTTTCAATTATATACAGTCTGTATAAAACAAGTAAACAGTATCAAATCATTGCAGCCTTTGATAATAAAATGTTATACTGTTTTGAAGTTATTTGTTCTGTTTTCTAATGAAACCAAATTTATGATCAATGAAGCACTTTTTCTAGTTAGTTAAAAAGAAGAGAGTTAGGAATATATGTTGATTACTTTGTTGATTGGTTTTACAGCATATTAATTCTTGTAAGTTTATTTTATGCCAAAAATCAGTTTAATAATCATTGTCTTGAATTATCTACTGTATAAAAATATATCTACCCAATCATTTTAAACAAAGAATTATTCTATAATCTTGAACACCTATTTGACACATACAAGGGATCCTAACAGGTACTACAACTCTAGGTCAGAGTGGACCTGGGAATAATGGCAATGAAGAGATGACTCCACATTCCCTAGAGATCCATAGATAGAGCCTCACCATCAGATACAGTTTAGGTACTCATTTTGAGGGAAGTTGGAGGTCTTATTCTTTTGAAGGGAATACAATATATTCAAGGCTTCACCAATAAGAAAAATTATGACAAAGAAAGCAAAAGTGCAAAATCAAAGAAAAAAAAATTGTATAATTATTCTAATTCATTTACTTTCTTTCGTTTTAATGGCATATCAACCTTTGTGGGTTATATAATGCCAAATCTATCCTTGTAGAAGGATAGCAGTTTGCTATTTAACCCATAGCTGTGGGGATAAGGGGACTCAAACTTTTCCCCCATAGTATTAGCTTGAAAGTTAATGCAATTGCACAACTAATTTGAACTTGCTCACTTCAATGTTGCAGTCCACCACATTAGCCACTATGCCACAGGGACTACCCATGTAATTTACTTATATATAAAATACTGCTGAGTTTCACTTCAGAGCGATGAGAAATTCCATGGTTCTGGTGACATAATTCATGATTAGCTGTTTGCTTGTTTCTCTTTCTAAACACATGTATGCACATATACAAAGCTTTTTGGAATGTATTCACAAGCTGTTCTCACTATTAGGTAATGGCAAATCCTGTTGTCATGTTAATGTTTCTTTTATTTGTGGTATCATTAATCTTTGGTCCAAATTTTATCAATTTAAAGCTGTATAACAAAATTAAAATTATTATAATTTCATAAATCTCTCTTTAAATTTTATATATTTTATCCCTAAATTTCTGAGATAATGCTTAATGATTTTTATCACTTGGAATATTTAGACTATTGTTTTCATCTTCATTGTTATACTCTCAGTGTTTTGGCCAATGTGTCCTTCGGCCTTCATCAGGTGTTTTATGTTGAACTCAGGAGCTTATACAGAACTTTAAATTGAACCCTTTATTTAATCCAGAGAGTAGATTGTTCTCATTCCATTAAGCATGACTGGGTACAAGTGTTAAGTTATTGTAGATACCCCTTATTATTTACTGTAGTCGAGACTGAACCTGCAATCTCCAGATGATTTCATTTAGAAGCACTTTTCAACCAGATGCCGATAACCATTATACTAAGTGTTCTGCTGGACAATTCACTGTGAATTTTAGAGAATTATAAACCTAATGTCTTCATCAACCAATGAGATTCTACTCACAATGATAATGTATAATTTTTTTACCTTAGCTCATATCGCAATGTTTTCATACATAATGGCTGGTGCCTGAATGAGGAACTTAAGCCTGTTTGGTTGAGGCACCAGCATACAAGTGGAAGGGCTATGTTTTAGGTAAATATCTTTAGTAATGAATTGGTTAATTGACTGATTTCAATAGCTTATCAACCCATCTAGGGTTATCTTATGCCCAGAGGTTAGGAAATTGTTTTCATTGTATGTTTATATTTTTTATGTAGTTGTTTCTTAAGAGCTTTTTGGTACACAGTTACATGATTTCAAGTATTCCTATTTAATACGATAATTTGGACATAGTTATATAGTTTCAAGTGATTATTTCAATTTAATGATAATCATTTGTTTGCACAGTTATATAGTTTAAAGTAGCAAATAATAAACCTTAGGTTTCAAGCCTTCCTAACATTAAAAATTATATTTAATAATAATCATTTATTTGTACAATTGTATGGTTTCATGCATTCTTATCCAATACTAATAATTTTCAAATAGGTCTATTTAACCAATAGATGGGACCCAAACAAGTACTACCACTCTAGGTCAGAGTGGACCTGAGAGTAGTGGCAATGAAGAGATAATGGCTTTTCCCATGAAAAGTGGCCAATTGCATTAAAATGATCTCCTTCCAAGACTGAATTCCTCAAGGCCATTCTTCAGATGTCGCTTGAAAAAAAAAAAAAAAAAAAAAAAAAAAAGACAATGGCATTCATACAAAAAATCATTCTAATTTATAACAATGTTTAAGCTCATGCTGCTAGTGCAATTTTTAAATGCTTAGGTAAATTTGCATTTTAAAATGACAGGCTTATGGTGTGGCTGCCAAATGCCCATCAAAAATATTTGAAGTATTAAGAGGCAGCAAGCAATTAGAATTCAAAGAGGAATTTTGGAAGCAATATTAGCTGTTTGTAAAGCCATTACCTCTGAAGAAATTCTCAAAATAACTTCTGTTGACAGCAGTCTGCTTCAAATCATTAGAGAGAATAGAAATGATGTCAATAAGTGATATTATTTTTCAGCTTTGTTGTTGAATCCAGCTTGTCATGAGTAGTTTTGCTTATCATTTCCTTGAATAGATTATTGTTGGGTTTGTCTGTGGATTTCTTTTTTTTATCCTTACTTACCTTTACATTGATTGTATAAAAAAGTAGAATAGTTTTAAAAATATTTTTCATATTAAAATAAACTCAATTCTATTCCATACTGTGGCCTAAGATTTTGGTATATTCCACATACACAGAAGACTGACCAAACCTTCCAACCATTAATTTTATGATTATTGTAATTTTGTTTAATTGCATAGAATGTTGAAATGTACATGTGCAATTTAAAAATATAATCCAGTTAGATTACTTCTCTCACATGTACATATGAAAACTTATTTTAAACAAAATAAATTTTATATAGAGCTTGTTAATATATTTACATATCAGTTCTTTATACTGCATGATGCAGGACAAACATGGCATTCATTTGCTAATTCAAAAGAATTTATCAATAACCAAAATATAAATACTGAAATTTAATACGTAAAAACATTTTGTTGAGTTAAGAATATTCCCTAATTTGATATGTATACTATGTGCGTCACATTCAGTTATGCTCGTAATGTAGATTTGAAGTGAAGTCATAATGCTACTGTTCATGCTGTTGGTTTCAGTTGTGCTCGCAATGTATATCTCAATCGCAGTCATTCATGCATGCTGAAATCAAGAAAGAGTCCAAATTCTCAAGACCACTTGCCTGTTTTTACAATGCCCATTTGCCCTCTTATGCAAATGAGCCCTCTGTATAAAATAGACAGTTTGGCATATGTGTCCTGGACTCTCAGCAAATAGCAACTGGATAAGTGAGACAGTGCATGCCATTTGGCATTCAGTGAGCCACTATCATGTCCATTACAATGTATTCATTACAACTTATATAATGGACTAACAAACAGATTTTATCTGTTCTTTTACTTAACTAAGTACTGATTTGGATATTGGTCCTAAGATTAATCAATCATCAACCTGATGCTTCAACCACAGGAATATATTATTAGAAATTTAACCTGTTGCATCTTTGTATGTAAATGGTTTTCTGTTCCTATCATTGTTGCTAGGAAGTTTCTCGAGTTGAGTTGTTAATCTTTTCCCTTCTAACAACTTTAGCTTTGATTATCATTTGATGTCTGCAACTTCAATCCCACCCACCAAAATATTATGATGACCAGCAGAAAATCATTTAGAGGACAGTCATTCAGGTAAAAATAAGAACAGATCATTTGAAATAAAACACATACAAACACACACATACACTGGAATGTGCACATGGATATATACTTAAATGCACCAAAAAAACAAATTCATAAACTTATACAGAAAGTAATGTGCCAATATAAAAATGTTTAATTATTCACATACAGGTACAAATAAAAAAAAAAGGCAAACACATTTGTATATGAATATGTGTATGTTAATGCAAACATGCATAAATAAACATGAATATATTCACACACATGCATAAATACTGAGCTGATCACATCCACATTTATAGATACATACTAATATAATCTATACATTAGTATAATAAATACATACATATATTGAATTATAAAAAAATATGCATAACTATATTCATATATTGTATCGTACTTGTTTATCTGCTGTGCATGAATATTCTCATAGATGACATACCCTTAATTAAAACTATGTGCTGACTAAAAGTACATTATAGTTTTATAGAATACTAGCAATTTTGTTAGCTTTTTATGCATATATAATACTAAATTTGATAAATTTTTTAAAAATCTAAAAGAGGAACTTTTCACAAAATTGAAATTAAGCAGAATTATGGAAAGGCATATTTAGTATTTTCTTGATAGTTAGTTGGTTAGTATAATGGTATATCAATTCCCCATGGGTTATTGAAAGCTTAAATTTGATACATTTGTAAATGCTTGATTGTAATCATAACTATGTCTTCAATATTCCGTAGCATCTTTTAATTGCACTTTTTTGTCTATAATCATATGTTTGCACAGTTATATGATGTCAAATATTCCTACCTAATGCAAATAATTTACCCACAGTTGTATTGTTTTAAGTATTCCTATCTAATAATAATAATTTATATACATTATGGTTTCAAGTAACTATTTCTACTTAATAGTAAACATTTGTTTGCACACAGTTATACGATTTCAATAATGATAATAATCCTTAGTAAACAAGTAAAGAATCAAGTAATAATTCTTTATGCAAATAACTTGCAGAGAGTTACATATTATCAAGAATTCTAATAGATACAATTTACAAACAGATCTATTTGACCCATAGATGGGAACTTAAAAAGTAATACTACTCTGGGTCAATGAACCTGGAAGTAAAAGTAAGGAAGTGAGTGACTTCCTAATCCACTAAGCCCTGGAAGATGAGCCTCACCACCAGATGTAGTCTAGTGTAATACCTAGGACATGATATTTTTTCAAGTTATGACATCAACTAAATTTCTGCGTATATGTAGAATTGAATGAGAAAATTTTGAAAATGGATTTAAAAGTTTTAATCTTTTAAGTTATTTGTTACTTAGTTATTTCATTTTGTCCAGGACACTGATAGGTCAACAGAATAACAGTAAACAATGATGCATTCATTTGTACTGAGTTAGCCAGCTAGTACAATATAATCCAAAAAAACATGTATAATTCATATACCTACTAATAATATCTATCAAAAAGGCAAACATATACTAATACATATTGAAATGCTTATTTACACTAATATAAAACAAATCATTCACACAAAACTAAATAAATTCAAACATACATACATGTACATAAAAACTAAAATGCACAAAAATTTACTTGTACATAAATATCTTAAGATCATGTAATATAAATACAGATGCCAGAATATTTGCAAATATTTGCATGCACAGAGAAGTACATACAAGAAAATACTTTTTCAAGGTATACAAAACCAACTTACACAAATGAATTCATCCATGAATAAAATTATATAATAACAAAAAGATGCAATTGTATTTTTCTGTGCCATTTCAGTTTTGATAATCTCAATAAAACTACCTGTTCCTTCGATGGACATCATTTTCTCCAAATTTAAAAAAACAAAAACAAAACAATGATAAATGCAAATCAGAATTGTATTGAGTCATTGATACTTCATTACACAACTTTCTTGTTAACTCTGAAGCCTTTTTTGTATCAGGAGAGGCAATTAGTTTTAAACCTTCCTCAGCCAATCATGGCAGATTGCCACCTAATGCCAAGATATACAATGGAGAATACCTTTTATATTTATAACAAATTAATACTGTAGACATAAGTTCTAATCTAACAGCACTAAGACAGGGTCTTTTCATAACAAGTAGACTTACCTGTAACCTGGTTTGGTCATGAAGGCCCTACACTTGTACTGTGTCTTAGGCACAAATAACCATATGGACACTTGTCCAGTCAGCTGGGGCAGTAGAATACACTGATTGTACCTCTGCAGAGAGGTAAAACCCCACTAACGAGTGTCCTGATATGACACTAAACAATCTGATGGTGAGGTTTCAGCAGTGCTGGAGCTTTGGGGAATGCGGAGTACCCCTTCATTGCCATTGCTCCCAGGTCCACTCTGGCCCGGAGTGGTAGCACCTGATAAGGCCCTATCTATGGGTTAAATAGAACTAACAGTATACTTATGCTAAAATGAATTGTTTGAGTAAACTGAATGGCTTGAAATAGAAAAGTTTTTGACAATTAAACCATACTTACATTTAAACTGCGTGCTTATGCTTAACTGAATTATTTGAAATAGAACTGTTTTTCAACATTAAAACTGTATTTACACTTAACTGAATTGTTACATATAACTGCTTGAATAGTTTGAAATGGAAATGTTTTGACAATTAAACTGTGTACTTATGCTAAACTGAATTGTTTTAAATAGAACAGATTATTTACATAAAAATGGATTTGGTGTTAAATAACCTACAAAATTTTGATATGCCATAAAACCCAACAAACCAAACCAAACCATATGGACACCATCCCTCTCCAGGTCTACAACAGGTTTGAATTCAGAGTTTTCCTTCTCCTAGACAGGTCACCATACCAAGGTTAAAGAGCCAGTCTATCCAACTATTTGCTCATAGCTAGAGAGAAAATATGAGGATTCATACATTTCCCAAGGGTAGTAGTGCTATATGAAAAACAGACCCCATATAGGATTTGACTGTCCATTTCCTATGACAATAACTGCTATGCTATGAATGTCTCCACATAAGTAACTTATAGCAAATAACTTCAATTGATTTGATATTCAGTCTTAGGAACTAAAACTAGCAATCTAATGCATAAACCAATTAGCTAAATTATCAATCAATTAGTAAAAATAAACTTATGTAATTTTTATACACTGATTTTCTAAATTTTTCTTGATTAAAAATATTTTTTGGTTCCTTATTGATTAGATTACAAAGTCATATTCAGTTATACTAGTACTGAACTGAATGGTAGGAAAAGGTCTGTTCTTAGATCAGAATTTTCTTACTTCTTTTTAAAGTAAAAGAAATTAGGTAAAATATAAAACTACTGCCTTTATCACTGGAGTCTTACAAGTGAGAGAAGAAAAACTTCCCCATTACAAGCAACCAAGTTTTTAAAAAAAGGCATAGCAGAAAAAGATGTTTGACAAAACAAGAAACCTGATAAGCCAATTGAGAACATTTGTTGCTTTTAGTCAGAGATAGCATTTAAAAAATACAGATTCTTCAAAAAAGAGATTTGTTTACAGTATGAAGGGAAGAATTTGAATTTGGATAATAATCACTGTGAACAGATTTTTCTCTTTCTAAATAGTTATTTATTCAACACTGCTGCTCAATATTGTAAAAAAATGAATAAACAAGAAAATAAAATTCAAAAAGCTTTTAGCCATTGCCTGCAGATAATATTTCTCCTTGACAAAGTGACTGTATTTCAGCTTTACTAACAAGACAGACATCTCTCATGGAATTTTGATTTTAGCTCCTTGTTTCCCTAGAAATCTTCAACACCAGAGAGGACAGTAACTTATGTGAGAGTGGGAGAGAAAGAGAGTGGGGGAGATATAAAAACCTCAGTCAAAATTAATTGCCACCAATGCCAATATGTAAAATAGCAAGTTCTGAGACTTTTTTAACTGAATTCCAATAGATTAGTATTAATTAAAACTTTTTTTAATATAGACTATAAACTATTTTCAATAAATTTTATATTTTGACCAAGCCAAATTGAAAATCATTGAAATGATATTAACCAGAATAAATTATCAAATCAGCTTTTGTGCTTTTAATTTCATTTCAGGCAAATCTATAAAATGGCTTATTTATCAAACAATGAAGTCAATTGAGCCAGTTAAGAATAAACTCAACGAATGAAATTGCTTTAATATTTCTAAACTTTAGTTAAATCAGCTCTGAGATATTTTAGTTATTAATTAAACAAAGCAAAAAATTTTACATGATATTTGGAGTATTTGACTAAGTAAAAAAATGAATATGGCATATAATGAATAAAAATGATAAAATATAAACAAAAAATACATAAAATAAAAAGTTGAAGATATAAAGTTAGATTATCAGATAGAAAAAATGAAGATAATGAATCAAATAAAAACTGAAATGAAATGTAAAAAAAAAAGAAAGAATAATAAAATAACAAGGAATAAAAAAATACAATGAAAAAGTAAAATTAATAGAGTGAAAAAGATTAAAATGCAAAATTTATGATAAAATGTACAAAAATTTGCAAATAAAATTACCTTCAAATAGCAAAAATAAAGAAACAATCTAAGTGGGACATTTTTGTTTTAATTATTCTTAGAATAATGGTTAATTGGGCATCATCAGTGTTGTGTGCAAATAACATGAAGATTTTTCACTGTGTCACTCTAACAAAATAATTACTTCATCCAAGTATTGTCGTGAAGTGAGATGCTGCCATCAATACACAGACATGGTGGCTTGAGGCTGCATTTGAAAACTTATCTCTTCAACACTGAACAATCTAAGAAGAAACTGGAGGAGGAGGGGGAGGAGGAGGATAATAAAAAAAAAAATTAAATGGAAAAAAGACTATGAAGACATTTTGGGGAACAAAAAGAAATGCCTATATATCATCTCGTGTTCTCTGTAGTTTTTATCAATAAAGTTAAGTTTAAAAGTGAAAATATATACACATGCATATATATATATATATATACACATATATATATATATATATATATATATATATATATATACACAGATATATTTATATACACCCACACACACACATGTACATATATTACCAGCCATATATACACAGCCACACATATAAACATATATGTATATACATATCCGGACATACATACTTGTATACACACAACCACAAACACATATCTATAAACAACCACACACATATATACACACACACACACATACACACGTACAGACATATACATAGCCACACACACACATACAGGTATACACACAGACACACACACACACACATATATATATATATATATACACAACCAAGAATGCAGACACACACATATATATATATATATATATATATATATATATATATACACACACACACACAACCATATGCACACATACACACACAGACGTGTGTGTGTATATATATACATATATAAACACACACACACACAAATACACAAACACATACACACATCTATTTATATACAAAACCACACACACACACACGTGTATATATATATATATATATATATATATGAATGAATAAAATCACACATTCGTTAATTTATACAAACACAGATACACACACACACACACACACACGTGTCTTCTTTGTTCTATGTATATATGTATGTGGTTGTATATATGAGTGTGTATTTTTATTTATATATATATATATATATATATATATATATATATACACATGTGTGTGTGTGTGTGTGTGTGTGTTTCACACACATGCACAGAACCACACATACACACACAACCATATGTACAGGCATTTAAAATTGTTGTAAACTCTTGAAAATTCAGTATCTTATTGCTATACATCTTATGAGATGACTGACTAATTTTTATGATTTCAGCTTCAAATCAACAGCTACAGCAGGAATCGGAATACACCCTACTAAAGCCTGATTGTCACAGATAGTGAATTTCAAAAATGCAATCTGGATGTGAGGACACTTTAGAAGAATGATATGCAATAAAATTCTGTTTTAAACTTGAAAAAATGTCCCAGAAACATATGGAATGCTTCAGACTGCTTTTCAACCATCTTGCATGAATCAAGCATCAGTTTTTGAGTGGCATAAGAGATTCAAGGAAGGCAGAGAGTCTGTGAGGGAGGATGAGAGGTGTGGGAGGAGTAAGGAAGTCAATACATCAGAGTTTATTGGCCAAAGGTTTAGGGTTAGGGTTACTATGTTGAGATTTTAAGGGAGTTCAGGAAGAGATTCAGTTGGAAGAGGCCAGCACTCTACAAATCTGGTCTGTGGAATTTCCACGAGGACAATGCACCAGTCCACAACTCCATCTTTGTCACAGACTATTTGACCAAGATGGGCATCAAGACAGTTCCTCAGCATCCCTATAGTCCAGACCTTGCTCCCTGTGACTTTTGGTTATTCCCTAAGCTCACAGGCTGTCGTTATGAGACAGTTGAGGAGATGAAAGAGCCTGTGATGAAGGTCATTGACACGCTCACACAAGAGGACTTCCATGGGGCCTTCCAGAAGTTGTTGGAACAGTACAACAAGTGCATTGCAGCCAGAGGAGATTACTTCAAAGGGGACTAGAGTTTCATATTTATACTATCAATAAAAGTGCCTATACAAAAAAAGTCTGGAAAGTTATTTAATGATTTTCGTATATAGATATATTGGTGAGTCACCACGGTGTAATAACTAAATTCCTGGTTTTGGGCCTCAAAGTAAGCAAGTTCAAATTCAAGTTGTGTTATTTTGTTTACTTTTGGACTAATACCATTAAGAAAGGCATGGACCCCATTCATCCCTCCAGTTATAGGTTAAATTGTATTATAGCTGTTATTCTACAAGAATGACTGACATTATATAACCTATGAAGTTTGATATACCAT
>CAUZXS010005253.1:2500-40000 GCA_963585895.1 Sepioteuthis lessoniana | reverse complement strand
CTGTCTGGTGCTATCCATTAGGCAAACACTCAGAGGTTTATTTATTTGGAAAGCAAAAAATTTATCTTATTCTTATTCATATCAATAGATTGATTGATTGATCTTAATCATATATTCAACTCATTTAGGGTTATTTCATGACTAGAGGTTAGGGAATTATGTTCATATTTACATTTTTTATGGAGTTGTTTCTTGAGGTTTTTATTGTTTGCATATAGTCCTATCAAATAATTTTTAAACAAATCTATTTGACATAAGTGGGACCCTTACATGTACTACCATGAGAGTGGACTTGGAAGTCATAGTAATGAAGGGGTACTCTAAACTCCTCAAATCTCAAGACTTGGTGCCACACCATCAAACACAGTTTTAGTGTTATACCCAGGACACCCCTTTTTGGAAGGTCTTTACTCTCTGGAGGGGATAGTCTGTATAAAGGAAGGGTGCATACCTATAGAATTTATAACTATCTGCTTAAACAACAGATTACATACACTCTTACAGACTACTTCCAAATGAACTGGATACTTTTATTTTTATCTGCCCTATGTCCTTGTCTTGAAGAAGACAAGCAATGAAGCATTCAAAGCAAAACTTAAGATTTTGTCAACCTTATACAAAGAATCATTCAGAATCAACCAGTAGTTTGGTTTGGTTTTATGTCATATCAACCCTTGTAGGTTATTTAATGCTAAATCCATTCTTATACAAATAATCATAAATACAGTTTAATTGTCAAAAACATTTCTATTTCAAGCTATTCAGTTTAGTCAGACAGTGCTAATTCAAACAATTCAGTTTAGTATAAGATTAGATTTTGTTTACACCCAGTTAAATGTTAAAACAGTTCTATATTAAACAATTCCGTTTAGCATAAGTAGAAGTTCAATGTCAAAAACAGTTCCATTTCAAACAATTCAGTTTAGCATAAGTATACAGTTTAATTGTCAAAAATATTTCTAATTCAAGCTATTCAGTTTGGTCAGACAGATCTAATTCAAAGAACTCAGTTTAGCATAAATAGGCAGTTTTGTTCTATTCAACCCATAGATAAGACCCTATCAGGTGGTACCACTCTGGGCCAGAGTGGACCTGGGAGCAATGGCAATGAAGGGGTCCTCTGCATTCACCAAAGCTCCAGCATTACTGGAACCTTACCATCAGATGGTTTAGTGTCATATCCAGGACACTTGTTGGTGGGGTGGGGGTCTTACCCCGATGCAGAGGTGCAGTCAGTGTATTCTACAGCTCCAGCCAACTGGGCAAAGAATTAACCAGTAGCAGCAAAAACTTTAACTTTTTTTCATTTAGTATACTTGTTTTGATACTGTCCCTTTTTTCTTTCTTCCTTGAAACTAACAAAACCTCAATAATATTTGAATGTTTTAAAACTCACTCTTATACAACACTTAAGTAATACTTCTCTACTCAGTTTATGAAATTTTTTTTCTGTTGCTCATAGAAACTCATATAAATAATTAGTGTACTGAGAAATCAATTAAAGAAATTATGTAAGTTCTCTTTAGATGATACACCATGAATTTTTCTTAATTCAGTACAAACTCTAAAAAAAATGTATAAGACAGTGAGTCTTAATTATATCACATAATGTCAACAGCAACAATAATCCATTAATATAAACAGCCAGCATCAAATAAATAGTGTTCCTATGCAATTACTGCTGAATGCTCAAGTGAAAATATTTTGCAACAAATCTTCAAATGAACTGACAGGAAGACAATTAATGTTATAATCACATGGTGCATTGAAAAAGTATTTTCAATGATCAGGTATCCCCTGATTGGTTATTGAGTTAATTTGCCTCATACACAGCCAGTTAACAAAACGATAACTTTTTTTCTTTCAGTAATGACCATATAACTTCATGTTATCCAAAAAGGAAGAAGAGAAGATGAAAGACATGCCGTATTTAATATTGGTTCAAAGAAAATCTCAAATAGTAGTATCAACTAATTTGGCAAAAAATATATAATTTTATCTTATTTAAATTTGAAAAGGCAATTTACTGCTTAAAGAATAAGAAAAATGTATAAATTTCATAATGTTGCATAGTGGTTTGCAGAGTCAAAAAAAGAAAAAAAATCTCAAATTTTTCCCTGTACTGTATCTTTGTTGAGATGACAGGTCTGTAATCTTTTTATGCAAGTGAACATTGAAATACAGACATAGAAAGATCCACCTAGCATTCTGGACAGTTCGCTGAGTTGAATATTTTATTTTTACTGGATGTTTATTTTTCTTAGTGCTCCAATCAGTACATATTTATCCATGATTCTCTCAAGATATAATTCCAAATGAGGAATCATTTTATACATTGCACTGTTCAAAACAAAAAAGTTTTGTTTTTTTTCCCCATATAACTCATAAAACTAGATAATTATTCTTAGACAACTCCATAATCTTGAATTCATTTAATTCTTGAAAATGAAATATAATTAAGAGATAGGTTCTTATAGCTCAATTTAACAGTAAATTGATTTATCAGAAAAGGTCTATATGGTTTTCATGAGAATTGAGTGAGAAGACTCCCTCAATAAATTTAGTTATCATCATCTCTTACAAAATTAGATAATACTGAATTTTTTTCATATCCTAAAAGATTATACCTAAGTAAGTCCACTTTGAAATCTTCCAGTGGCAGCGTAGTATGAACAATTATACAAAGAAATGAGCCACATCAGTTGGTAGAAGTGCATAATAAACTAATTAAAAAACAAAAAGGCAACAAGATTCCCTTCTTAAAGGTACCAACATTTAATGTCCCATAATTATTTGTGTATGAAATAAAAGTAAAGTTGGCAACCATAGTCAAGGGCGACCAGAAGGTTCCCTTTTCAATAGCTTCGACACAGAGGTGTAGGGGAGGGTGCTACTCCTTTCCCTGGATTGCTCCACTTTACCCTTGATACGTACCTTATATTGCTGAGTGTTTAACAAGGAGGTATCAAGTACCATTTTTAAAGTCTTTGGTATGACACAATCAAGGATTGAACCTAGGTCTCCTGGACCATTGGCAAACACTGTACCCACTAGGCCAATGAGCCAATTTGTTTATAAGCACACTATTTTTCCAGATTTTTCAACCCAAAAGTGTGTATTATACACAAAAACTATATAATTGATTTTTTTTCAGCCACATGCCTTTCCATATTCAGGATTGGATGGCCAAAAGTAAGGAATATTTACAGTCGAAACTAATGAGTTTTACACCACTATAGAGAATTATCCACTGGAATGTTTTTTTTATTCATAATTTTGTTTCACCTGATGTATGCTTTTTTTTGTTGCAAGCTTGTTGCATTTTTGTGTGAACATATACCAATGTTTGCTCTAAATACAATGTAAATTATGTATCTAAAAACATAATGTAAACTATATAAATTCTAATTTTTAGTCCGTACAAACCAATAAAAAGTTGAACAAATGCTAAATTTAGGATAAATTTAGCTGCTATAAACTCTAAAATATCAGAACATTTCATATACAAACATTTATTTTTCCAGAATTTTGTAGTCCAAAGTTAGGGGCGCATATAATGTACAAATCATTGCAATACTTTATTATTTATTTTATATACAAACATTTTCTTTTCTAGAATTGTGTAATCCAAAGTTAGGGGTGCATATAATGTACAAATCATTGCAATACTTTATTATTTATTTTATATACAAACATTTTCTTTTCTAGAATTTTGTAGTCCAAAGTTAGGGGTGCATATAATGTACAAATCATTGCAATACTTTATTATTTATTTTATATACAAACATTTTCTTTTCTAGAATTGTGTAATCCAAAGTTAGGGGCGCATATAATGTACAAATCATTGCAATACTTTATTATTTATTTTATATACAAACATTTTCTTTTCTAGAATTGTGTAATCCAAAGTTAGGGGCGCATATAATGTACAAATCATTGCAATACTTTATTATTTATTTTATATACAAACATTTTCTTTTCTAGAATTGTGTAATCCAAAGTTAGGGGCGCATATAATGTACAAATCATTGCAATACTTTATTATTTATTTTATATACAAACATTTTCTTTTCTAGAATTGTGTAATCCAAAGTTAGGGGCGCATATAATGTACAAATCATTGCAATACTTTATTATTTATTTTATATACAAACATTTTCTTTTCTAGAATTGTGTAATCCAAAGTTAGGGGCGCATATAATGTACAAATCATTGCAATACTTTATTATTTATTTTATATACAAACATTTTCTTTTCTAGAATTGTGTAATCCAAAGTTAGGGGTGCATATAATGTACAAATCATTGCAATACTTTATTATTTATTTTATATACAAACATTTTCTTTTCTAGAATTTTGTAGTCCAAAGTTAGGGGTGCATATAATGAACAAATCATTGCAATACTTTATTATTTATTTTATATACAAACATTTTCTTTTCTAGAATTTTGTAATCCAAAGTTAGGGGTGCATATAATGTACAAATCATTGCAATACTTTATTATTTATTTTATATACAAACATTTTCTTTTCTAGAATTTTGTAATCCAAAGTTAGGGGTGCATATAATGTACAAATCATTGCAATACTTTATTATTTATTTTATATACAAACATTTTCTTTTCTAGAATTTTGTAGTCCAAAGTTAGGGGTGCATATAATGTACAAATCATTGCAATACTATTGGTCAAAAAGTCAATCTATAAATCAAACTTTTAGAGTTTAGAGTCATACAGAGTATTAATTAAAAATTAATACAAAAGCAAATATTATTTGGATTTATTTTCTAACTTTCCTGTGGAAATTATTGACATTGTAGTGCCTGATTAGTCAAGCTCACAATAACATATGTCTCACCACTAAATCCTGTCAATATTCGCCACAATTCCAAAGTTGCATTAACTCAACTAATATTTAATCTATATAACTGATCACATTTCAGAAGATATCATATAAATATATAAAAAATTGAATTATGTCACTTAAAACTCACTCAGATTCATGGAAGAGGGGAATCAAGAAAAAATGTCAGTTCACCAAAAGATCAATTACACAGCTATTATTTTCATGAAACCAGAAATTATGATATTCTATATCCTTGTCATATTTTTTTGTTTTTTTTTTTAATTGGGGCAACTCACCTTAAGCCCATAGTGAATGGTAAACAGGCTTTAATTATATCCTATTATATAATCACAGAATGCCAAGAAGAAAGTAAGATATGAATAGAGAGGAAAGATTAAAAAATTTTTGATTTCTACATACAAGATAAATGTCTTAATTTCTTTCTTCTTTTTTTAAATATTCTTATTGTATAATTAACAAATAGCATACAAAATTTTCTTGATTCATTTTTTTTTAAATTTGTATTAAGTTTATCATGCAGTAGTTACAATTTCTTTAAATTTTTAGTCAACAATTGGCAGCTTTTAAAATTCTTTTGTTCAATTTGTTTTTCCTCAATTTCCTACAATCATTTTTTTAAGCTTTGCTAAGATCCACTTCATCACCAACAGAAATGTACAGAATTTCATTAAATTATCTTTATATTGCTTTGAAGAAGAGGAATATACACAAAAGAAGATTAGTGTAATGTTGTTTATGTGAGCACGCAACACTGGAAGGTTCAGCCAAAGAAAATCAAATACACCACTTTTATGTATTTACCCAACACCTCCACCACAAGCTTGATGAGAAATATGATCAATTTTTAAGCAGAGTTTAACTGCTTTGAATTCAGAATTTTCCTTCTCCTAGACCAGTTGCAATACAAAGGTCAAATAATCCAGTGTACCCTAGTATTTACCCATAACTGGAGAGAGAATAGCTGGGTACATACCTTTCCAAAGGGTATTAATGCTATGTGAAATGCAAAGAGCCTCATTGCAGTATTCTCTTCCCACTTTTATCTTAGTTGATTTCCCATTTTAATACTTGCAGATACAGTTCCATGTTGAAAAATTCAACCAAAAGTCACAAATTTTGTGCTAAATACTCAAAACTTATGGGGAACAGAATTTTAGCTTCAATGCTACAATAGAAAAACCTCCATAATTTAGATAAATAAGGACTTCTTCATTCTTTTACAAAAATAACATATATAATGTTGATATCCATTTCAATATGATTAAAGTATACAATAAAAAGTTTCATACATTGAAATAATCTTAATCACATTTGATATCTTTGTATATTCCATATATCTATATATACATTTAATAAATAGAGATAGCAAGAGAAAAAGCTGTTTTGATTAGAGATTTACGAGGGGCATATGATAAGTTTCCAGACTTTTTTCGTATAGGCACTTTTATTGATAGTACCCACATAAAAGTCTAGTCCCTTTCAAAGTAATCTCCTCCGGCTACAATGCATTTGTTGTACCATTCCAAAAACTTCTAGAAGGCCCCATGGAAGTTCTCTTGTGTGAGCATGTCAATAACCTTCATCACAGGCTCTTTCATTTCCTCAATTGTGTCATAACAACAGCCTGTGAGCTTAGGGAATAACCAAAAGTCACAGGGAGCAAGGTCTGGACTATAGGGATGCTGAGGAACTGTCTTGATGCCCATCTTGGTCAAATAGTCTGTGACAAAGATGGAGTTGTGGACTGGTGCATTGTCCTAGTGGAAATTCTACAGACCAGGTTTGTAGAGTGCTGGCCTCTTCCAACTGAATCTCTTCCTGAACTCCCTTAAAACCTCAACATAGTAACTCTAACCCTAACCCTTTGGCAAATCAACTCTGATGTATTGACTTCCTTACTCCTCCCACACCTCTCATCATTCCTCACAGACTCTCTGCCTTCCTTGAATCTCTTATGCCACTCAAAAACTGATGCCCAAGATGGTCAAAAAGCAGTCTGAAGCATTCCATATGTTTCTGTGACATTTTTTCAAGTTTAAAACAGAATTTTATTGCATATCATTCTTCTAAAGTGTCCTCACATCCAGATTGCATTTTTGAAATTCACTATCTGACAATCAGGCTTTAGTAGGGTGTATTCCAATTCCTGCTGTAGCTGTTGATTTGAAGCTGACATCATAAAAATTGGTCAGTCATCTCATAAGATGTATAGCAATAAGATACTGAATTTTCAAGAGTCTACGACAATTTTAAATGCTCAAACGAAAAAAGTCTGGAAACTTATCGTATGCTCCTCCTATTACTATTATGGTATTGTTATAACAGATAATATTATTACACTATTCTGAGCTGTTTGAATACCATTAATATCTTAACAAACGGGCTAATTCTCATTTCAATTACATGCTTTGAGTTAAAATATTTATCTAACTTTACTGTGCATCATTAGACTTTCAGAATCATTATTTATCTTTTTGGGGATAATTTATATTTTAGTTTGAACCAATAATTTTCAATATAGCAAAAAAAAAAAAAAGAAAAAAAGTAAGATATAAATATATTAATCTCTTAGTCTCATTTGACATTTTTATATGAATTTTTTATCATGTATTCCATATACATTTAATGACAAGAGAAAATCTTGTTTTAAGTAGACATTTATTACTCGTTTGGTATTGTTATAATACATAATATTATTATAATTAAGTATAAACTTATATTCAATAAAATTATTATAATTAAGTATAAACTTATATTCAATAAAAGAACCTGTTAAACTCCACTTAAAAATTGACCTTGTGTCATATCCTGCCCGAGCGGAGGGGTTGGGAAATATGTATATTCAATAAAAGAAAGTAAGAAGATTATTGATATGAAGATAGTTATTAGTGTCACAAGATGAAAATGAATTTCATACAGAAAACAAATTCAAACACATTTAAAATTAACCAAATCATCAGCTAACATCAGACTTTTATAAAAATAACTAAATATTGACAAAGTACAATAAATACCAAACTCTGAAGGACGTCTTCTGGGAAAAAAGTTATGAATGTCATATCTACTAAATTACTAAAACTCTTTTATGCAATAGAGAATTTTTACCTCATCATTCACATATTTATTAAGATGACAAGTTGACAGTTCTATCAGAAAATGTGGTTATCAAGGGGAAAAAAAGAGGTCTCAAACCATCTTTATATCTTCATGGTAAGATTTGCATATCCTACCAAAACTCTTCAATTCTTGAACACTCAGATATGCCTATCAATAAACAGAATCAGTCAAACAATATTTAAGATTTTTATTTCTAAAATTGTTGAAATAATTGTATTATAAGATTTGCTTTGAAGAAATGATAAAATGCAAATATCTATAATAAAAGAAAATCCAATAATAGAATTATGATTAATATTAAAATCTGCTTAGCAGACTGTTGGTATTTTTGCTTGAGTTTTGGTCTTGGTAAACAAATGAAAGTTAACTATCATATTAAAACAGAACTCTTACTAGTTCATTGTTAAAGCCACTGGTTCTAAAGAGATAACTACCTTAATTTATCTGCCATTCAAGATTAAAATTAACTTTAAACACTTCCTGATCTCTAGTTCTGGTGCTATCACCTAGACTGAAAACTAAAACATGAACAACATTGCTTCTAATACAAAACTCCATTTTCTCTATCCTGTAATCTATTTCTTAGATCTCAAAAACATATTACAGTATTTAAATTAAATGATCTAAACACTCAAATGTAATTCTGTTCTAAATAGTTAACAAGGATTACACAGCACAAGCAATGGACTATAAATCTTGATATCTTCATGATTGATATTAATAACATGTCAAATCATCTAAGGTTATCTTATTCCTAGAGGTTAAGGAATCATGTTCATCATAAGTTCATAGCTATATTTTTGTGTAGGTTTTTTTTAAGAGTCTTTTTTCACACTCAATCTAATATCAAGTATTCCTATCTAATACAAATAATTTGCACACAGTCACATGGTTTCAAGTATCTAATAATAATAATCCTTAATAAATGATTGAACAGTTTTATTTAACCTCTAAATGAGACCCTAACTGGTACTACCAGTCAATATCATAGTAGACCTGGAAGTACTGCTAGTGAAAAGGTATTCCACAATCTCCAAAGGTCCCACTCCTCTGTAGAGGATAGGCTCAGCATATTCTAAGCCCTGCTGTCAGGACAGTTGCTATCCCTAGTTTAATGCTCAAAACATTGAACTTTGAAATGGTTCTATATTGTTAACAATTCTTTTTAAACACCAACAATTACACTATATACCTTATTGTCATTAGTCTAATACTTTGATGACATAATTGAAGAATATTGCCACATTTCAATCTCTATAAAAGAATATGAATCTATAAAAGATTTCTCACTCATGTGTAACTCTGAAATTTCATTCAAATAAAATAGGTTTCAAATTAAACACTTGCCCAGAACTATCACGCTGAAAGTTCTTGGCATTTATATCTATTTGAGTCATTCAATTTACTTTTTGTGATCTCAAGAGGATTCATTTCCTCATAACAATAAAAAAAAATATATTTCCTTGTAGTAATCAATATTTCATAATTTACATTCCAATATTCAATCTTGTATGCAATGTTCCCATTGGCCAACAGATTCTTGCTATCAAAGAAGCCTTGCATATCTCCATAAATCTATTTACTTGCCTTTGATTGTGTTACGAGGATTCATCTGCTAATCCTGATCCAATAAATTAAAGGTCTTATCAAATTTACGTCAAGATCAATCCGCTTTAGCAGGATGGTGTATACTGTATCACAAGTTCTTGAAGATAGTTGGCACTGTGCAAATCTTCCAGTTGTCAGCAATTCCATGGAACATTTGTTAACCCTTGGCTACATTAACTGTCAGCAAATATACATCATGTTCTCTAATGTTGTTTCTTAGCAGTTTGAATATCATGGCTATCTTGACAAATGGGCTAATTCTAATTTCAATTACATGCTTTGGGAGAAAATATTTATGTAACATTATTCTGCATTATCAGATTTTCAAAATCATTATTTATCTTTTTGGGAGTAATTTTGTTTTTAAGTTTGCTCCTATCATTTTCAACATGGCAGAAAAATTTGGAAAAGATAAACATGTGAAAAGAAAAAGGAATATATCTTTATTAAATATTAATACTATAACATCTTTTTCAGACTTTATCTCTGTATCAGAGTGTAATATTTGTTCTTTCTAATGCAGTAATTTTATTCCTATTACAATACTCATGAATATCCAATTAAGAAAAGTGTGAATATTTTTCTAAAAGAAATTACAAATATGAGTATACATGAAATTTAATGAAAAATGACTTCATATTTTTTACATATTAATATCACATATGGACAGAAAATTAATTTTACATTTCTTAAATCAACAGCAGCTGTTTGCCTCTCTCATCCCAATTGAAAAAACAAATATAACAAATATGAATAAAATATTATTTCACATTAGTTCAGACAATAGGGTATGTTAAAAATGTGTTTAAAGCAAATTAAAATTTTTAAATACCCAACTTGATGGTACACATGATACAAAAGCTTAATTTATTAATTAGCAAGCTCCAACCAAATAATTCTAGTTATTAAGAAAAAATCAACATTAGCAGTTTTTCAAACCAAAAATCAGGCAAAAAATACAGTCATTTTTCTCCTTTATAAAAACTTAATTTTTTTTAGGTAATTTTAATTTGCTTTTAATGTGATCTATCATAAGAACAAGAAAAGGATTTAATAAACAAATTATCATATAAATTGATTTCAGCATTCTATTTTTCTTTACAATAAAAATAAGCATATTATTGAAATGTTTTGTTTTGAAAGCATCATAATCTTCTGTCATGAAATATTAGATTGGTACAAAAATAATTGCAGTTTTGTCATTTCAAAATTTGATGCATATTTGAGAATAAACTATCATGTCTATATAATATACTATTTTAAAGCATGAATTTTGCTCAACTGATTTATACTAAAGTTTTTGTTTTGAATGTTTATTATTGTTTATTTTAGGCTATCAAATTAAAAATAGAAAAAAGCGAATACAAATGATTTTATGAATTAAAATTGGATGTAAAGCCATGAAAACTGCTTGCAATGTCAATCAAGCATTCAGCAAGGAGACTGTCAATAAATGAAATTCATCAAAATCCAGTATGTATGAGGTTGGTGTAAAAATAATTTCAGTTTTTGTTATTTTAAACTTTGATGCATATTTTGAAATAAACTATTATTTAAACATTTGTAAAGACTAAATTTTGCTCTACTGATTTATGATAATGGTTTTGTTTTCACTATTAATTCTTGTTTATTTTAGTCCATCAAATAAAAGAGAGAAAACACCAAATTGAAACAATTTAGTTGTATTGTAGAGAAGAGGAAAATCTCGTATTTTGTTTTGGCGCGCAATTTAATTCAACACTGAATTTCACCCAATCAGGATGACTTATCCTATTCAGCCCGGACCTTCATTTCCGGCTAGCAAAACGGGTGAGCGGCCAAACTCACTCTCTTTGGCTTGAGATGGTGACCAGAACAGACGTGCCTCTGGTCGTTCCTGCTTAGGGATGCTTTTTAGCTAGACAAGCCACCCAATGTGGACATCTCACTGTGGCTTTAACACTAGCAGCAGCAACATGGACACTCAACGAGGGAACCATCTAATTTATGGATTCTTTACAAGGAATCCCAGTTGAATATAAATTAGAAACATTCAGCATGCCTTCCACAGGCACCACTTCATGTCACCCCAAAAATTGACTATGTCAATCCGAGCGAAACTCTGCTCTCGACAACATGGGGATATCGCAGACTCTCTCCAAAAACCAGATACAAAACTACACAGTGACTTTAAATACTTCCCTCACACGTTTAACAACACGCTGCCATCTCAACATCCCGCTAAGCCATTTCATCTCAAACATCCAACAAGCCTAAACACCACGAGTCTTGCAGCACCAAAAACAAACCATATTCAAAGCTGCAAATAAAGAACTTTCGTTGTTGTGTTGTTAAAGCAAAGTTTCGTAATTCATGTGCGTGCCTAAAAAATATAGTGTTATCCTAAAAACAGCTATAGTATGAATGAAAAAATGGAATGTAAAGCAGTAGAAACTACTTACAACATCAAGAAAGTATTTGGTCAAGAGGCCACCAGAAAACATACAACTAAACACCAGTTCTGAACATTTCTTAATGGAAACAAGAGCTTTGAAGATTAGGAGGGCTGTGGACATAGATCTGTGATTGACAATAACCAACTGAGGTTCGTTACTGAAGTGGACCTATATAAAACAACTCAAATATTTCATCTGTTCTGCTACTCTAGAATTCTAAGCAAATGGAATAAAGAAACTTATGGTTGGCAACATTGCATAAATTCTAATTGTCCTTATTTTGAGAAATAAATTCTATTGTAAGCTGAGATATGCCACTTTAAAAGTTGATGGGGAAAAGCTGTAATTATTTTTAACTGACCAAATATTCTCTGAACATCAGAAATCAAGATGAGTTCCACTGTAATCATGTGTCAATAAATTGCTGTCATGCAATTTTTAGCATTAATTACTGTGTACTGCATAGTTTGGAACGAGCAGCCGCAGGCATAGGCCTCTATGTTAATGCACACAAAATGGAATATATGTGCTATAATCAAACTCTAGACGGAACCCCTCTTAAACTAGTAGACAAATTCACTTACCTTGGAAGCAGCATCGAATCAACCGAAAAGGACATCGACACAAGGTTAACGAAAGCATGGACAGCTATCAATAGGCTATCGATTATATGGAAATCAGACCTAACTGATAAAATGAAATGCAGTTTCTTCCAGGCAGCGGTCACATCGATACTGCTATATGGGTGCACTACATGGACGCTAACAAAACGGCTGGAGAAGAAGCTAGATGGCAATTACACAAGAATGCTACGTGCAATCTTAAACAAGTCCTGGTGGCAACACCCCACAAGACACCAACTGTACGGCCACCTGCCTCCTATCACGAAAACTATTCAAGTTAGATGAACCAGACATGCAGGACACTGCTAGAGAAGCAGGGACGAAATCATAAGAGATGTACTCTTATGGACCCCCACACATGGCCGTGCAAAAGCAGAAAGACCAGCACAAACATATATTCAGCAGCTATGTGAGGATACGGGATGCTGTTCTGAAGACCTGCCTAGGGCGATGAACGATAGGGAGGAGTGGCGAGAGAGGGTCAGGGATATCCGTGCTACCAGCGCGACATGATGATGATGATGATGATAAGCAATTTCATCCAAGTTGGCTGTACTAGTTGATACAATAGTACTGGTTATAATAGAACAAAATGAATGTCTATTATTGCACTGTTCAGTAATTTTATTTTTACTTTTGTTGTTTTCACTCTAGACATAGTTTATCACCAGCCAATATTCTTAGGGTTCATAAGCAGCAATAATACTTGTATAGTTTCTTGAGAAATTTAAATTTGGAAATCTTGAGTATTGTAAAGCTTGAAGCAAAAATAGCTTGGGAAAAATCTCTCTCAGTCAGTCTTTTTTTCTTTTTTTTGTTTAGATTGAGATATTTAACTCTTTAAACTATAAAATCCATCCAAAGTTATATCCTTAGAATTCAAGAACAAATAACAAATACTTCATGACAAAAAAGTAATACAAACATACAATGCTTGTAATTCATTCTGAAATCTTTCATGATTATTGCAAATATAAAATTTAAAGAATTAGTTAGCACTAAACATCATTTAACAAGTTGAAAGTACATTTTTTTTCAGTAGATCATAGTTGACTGAGGCTGTAGAATATACTAACTACATCCACTGCAGAAAAGTAAGACGCTCTCTACCAAAGGTGTGTACTGGTTATAGAACTAAACTGCATCTGATAGTGAGGCTCCAGCTTTAACAATCTTGGGAGAGCAGAGTAACCCTTCATTGCTATTACCCCAGGTCCACTCTGACATCAGTACCTGTTAGTATCCAACTATGAACCAAATAGATTTGTTTGAAAATTATTTGTGTTAGGAATATATGATACCATATAACTATACATTATTTAAAGCTATGATAGATTACTAAGGATTATTAGTGATATGAAACCATATAAGTGTATACAAAGAAAGGATTGTTATAAAATGGAAATAGTCACTTGAAAGCATGTAATTGTGTATAAACTATTAATATTAGATAGAAATACTTTAAGATACACAACTGTGTGAAAATCATTTGTATTGAATGGGAATACTTGATATCCTATAACTGTAGTAAAAAATGATTACAGACACATAAAAAAATGCAACAGAATATTGAAAATATCATTATGATTATATTAATAAAAAAACTACACACAAAATATAGATATATACAGATAATGTATGCAATTCCCCAATTTCTACACATAAAACAACCCCAGATAGGTTGACATGCCATTAAAATGAATCAATCAGTCACTTCATACTTATAATGCTGATATCATTTTTATGCATTATCATCAGCAATTCTTCTTAATATTTTAGCAAGTAATCCAGTAAATATCAACATTAAATACTGAACAACTATTAGGCTATATGAATGAGGTAATCTTCCTCTTATGAACCACTGGGCAAGTTATGTGGTCATGAGGAATTTCACCAGTAAACCAACAAAAGTGTAAGTGCAGCAAATTTAAGAATGATGAAAAATAATGAAATAAACTTTTAAAAGCATATTTAACATTTAATGAATGTATAAAAAGAATAAGTAAGGGCATTTGGCTCTCATCTAATTTAATACTTTATTAGGAGAACATGCTTAAAGCTCTTAAATTCAAATGAAATGGTAAAATTTGCTTTTATGTTTTACAATGGCCCAAAACCAAAAATGGATGTATACAGAGAGGAATTGAAAGTAAGGTAAAAAGATAATAGAGAATAGATAAGAAAATTAGCAATTGACAGAAAATGCCTTACATACATGAAATATTTCAGGTACTTTAAATAAAGTAAATCAAAAAAAAAATCTTGCATCTGTATGTTTAAGTGCAGTAGAATAGATAGGCTGATAAATAAGAATCAACCTGAAACCGACAGATATACATCAAACAAACCACAACAGACACAGAGATAGAAATATATGAAGTGACTGAAATAGAAAGATATAACCAAACCAAGGAAAATATGAATTAACTAAGACAAATAGATAATAGTGATATAGGCAGATATCAAGTAAGACGGCTTTTATATTTACTTTAGTAACAATTTAATTATGTTTAGGATAAAATTGTATTGTATTTTGATATACACATATATAAATGGAGATCCCAACAAATGCATTTATATTGATATAATTATGTATGATTCAGTATATATGTAAAGTGTGTTTGTGTATCATACTCTTTAGGTAAAAGATATTTCTTAGTTTAACCAAATGAGTGATTTTTTTACTTAATGTGTTATTCTATATATTTGCATACATATATAACTATATGTGAGACTAAGCATGTTTCTATTATACATATATGCAAGTATATACTTTCATGTCAGTGGACAGGTATACATAGTGTTTATAATTTAAGATATATATATATATATATATATATATATATATATATATCCTTATGCATGTATGTGCAATTTCATATATCTCTATAAGTATAAATGTGATTTTATTTCTGAATTAACAAAGCCATATGTAACTGGAATCATTCTTTTTACATCAAAACATGTATTTCTACATGTCAGTGGATGTATAGAAAAACCAACTGCTTAAGTGCTCTAAATCAGCATCTACTTTGTAAGCATGTTCATGCATTCTTTAAAAAATGCCATAAAGAGATTTGTGAGTAGAATTTGATTCATTTTCTTTCTTTTTTTAAATTTTTTTTATTTACCATCACCAAAAGTGCATTGACATTTATTTTCATCTTCTTCAGCCTTAATTTTTATTGCTCTTAAAACAACTCCAAATTTGGCATTCTTAGGCACAAACAGAAACAAAGCAGCTAAAATGAGAAGCATCAACAATAAAGAAAGGTAAAGGAAATGAAAAGAGAAGATTTATAAAAATGAAAAAGGAAATAAAGAAAACAGAAGAGAAAGGAGGATGAATACAGTAAAAGTGAAAGAAAGAAGAAGAGTGAAAGACCAGGAGAGATAAATAGAACACAGAAAGAAAGAGACAAGGATAGTGAGTTAGGCGTAGAAACCTTAAAGAGAAAAAAAAAGAAAAAAATGCTAGAAAAAAAAGAAAAAGAAAACTGAACAAGAAAGATAGAGAGGAGGAAAAGAAAAACAGAAGAAACAGATGAAAAGGAAAACAAAACAAGGTCAATTCTATTGAGAGTGAATGAGAAGAAAAAGAGAATGGCAGAGGAGAAAAAAAAGAATAAAGGAAAAAAATGACAATATTCTTAAAAAAGATAAAGAAAAGAAAGATAGAAAATGAAGAAAAAAAAAAATAAAACCCTGAAATTATTAAGAAAGAACAAAAAGGGGAAGGGAAAGCAGAAAGAAAGAAAATTTGATAGAGTAAAAAAAAAAAAAAAAAAAAAAAAAAAAAAAAAAAAAAAAAAGGCGCTAGCAGGGGACAATGAAATAGTGATAAATTGGAGTCTTTAAAGCTATTTTACATTTGCCTCAAAGTTTATTTATTGGCACATTTCACTTGGTTCAGATCAGGAGTCTGCAAGGCATTTCTGTATGCATTATTGTTGACTGACAATGCTAAGAGATTCGTTAATCTTACAATTGGCATGAAAACACAAGAAGTTTGTAGCAATTGTAATGTCAGCTGCATTATGATAATAAATAATAGTAATTGCAATATTTTTAATTCTTTCCTAGAAATCTAAACAATTATCTGCTATCATTAGCTAACTGTGCCAGGTGGAATTCAAAGATAAACTATTAGTTGTATTGTGCAGTAATTAAAATATCAAGGAACTAAATGAAACATTGAGTGGAAAAACTGTACAGTTTCACACTGCTTGTTAAGGGAGTATTTTGAGTAAATATAATAAGGCAGCACAATGTGTAATTTACCAAGAATTTTTTGTAATAAGAAGATTAGATGCATTTGATACTGAGAACAAAAATGCCAAGTTGGAACTGATTTCAAGGTGCTAACAATGAAATATTATGAACGTCTGATTCACTTACTACAATCACAATTGTCCTTGTCATTATTATTTTACCATTGGTATTATCTTGCTCATGTATAATAGTAGTCTACATAAATATCAAAATGAATCTGATACATTTGATATGGCTGAGTTTTAAAAAAATCTTTGAAAGAGCTTCAGGGATGAACTGGTAACTATTTATGATTTTTAAAAATCTTATTTAAGTGAATTCACTCACACTAACTGCTACAAGCAGGAAACCATACAAGGTCAATGTTTAAGTGGAGTACAGCTGGTTTGAATTGTGAGTTGATTTTTTTCCCTAGACTGGTAGTTCAATCTGTCCAACTATTTACATATAGTTGGATGAGGGAGAAGATGAATTCATACTTTTCCCAAAGCTATTAATATGAAGTGAAACTTTTTCATCAAAGATTTGAACTTGGTTCACAAAGTCCATTTCCAATAAACATAAATATTACACTATCTGTGTGAGTGTAATTATCTGAACATACTTATAACTTGTTGTTGTGGGAGCCTTACCCATTTCACCATAATAGACTCTTCTCACCGTTATTAGTACTAAGAGATTTCGCTACCAGAGAGGCATATCAACATTGGCATTATCCGAACAGTACAAGACTTCTTACCTTTTCTACGTAACTATCTTTCTTGTGTAATATAATCCGTTATCTAATATCCATGTTTGTGTTTTCATTAGTGGCCCTTTCTGGGGCCACAACACTTGTACAATGCAATATTTATGATGAATGTAGAATTTTAGAGCATCTCATTTTGATAGATATTTTCTAAAAATTCAATCCAGCTTAAAAACCCAAATTTGAGCCTCAATGTTTGTCCAACAAAGTAAACGTCTTCACATGCAAAATTTTGGTGGGGCTAATCTAGAGACCAAGTTAATGGCCTTTTAAGCTTCTTTCATATGAATTACAGAAAAATTTTGAATATGAAAGAATTAAATATTACAGGAGCAGAGGGCATCAGAATTTTAGAAATACCAAAGTGGGGCATGGCCCAAAATTGGTTGGGAACCACTAACTTAAACCTAACCAATACTGAGAATTTCAACATTAATTCCTAGCAGCCTTTGAGCTCTGAGCATGGTTTCCATACTAGTAAACTGGTGCTATAGCATGGGTAAAAAAAGAAAGGATCACCAATATACCAGTGTAATAGAAACAAAAGGTTAACCTGACAAAAAATTTCAGATTTAATGCCTAATATATACAACCTAAAACTATGCCAAGAAAATAACAATAACAAATAAGATAAAAATAACTTCTTACTTTGCATGAATAAATAATGTATTATAAGAAATGATGACAATATTTTCTCACCATAATTTTATGAATATTAGATCTGTAATTTACAGTTAATGTCTTCTTTTACAAAACATGATTTATTTGAATATTTAGAATAATTTTTAAAATAATAATTTGACTTGTGAACAAATTTATATCAAATAGCAAACACACACATATACAGATATGTATGTGTGTGTAAATCAAAGAAAGACAATTATTTTCAGTATTAACTTCATTGAATAACAGTTTTGATTTTGTTGCACTTGCATCTGCCATCTTCCTGGCAACTTTATAATTACATCCTCCTAAAACTTTATCTTTCTCAGTAAAGAATCAATCTAAGTACCTTTTACAGTCCTCCAGAAAACCTTCTTTTTTTTTTTTCATTAAGAAAATTTTCTAATAGTTATTTGAAGATGCAATATCTGCTAGATAGAACAAATGAGTAAAAACTTCTCAAACTAACTACAACAATTTTTAATCATTCACTAGAGAAACTTATAGTCAATTGTTATCCTGATGAATTATGTCCTTTCTAATTGCAGGCATATTTTGTTAATTGTTGCCTTTTATTGGTTTAACTGGGGGCAGTACTTGCTCACTTTTCATCACCTCTTTCAGGTGGGTGAAGGGAGGAGGTCTGCATCATTATAAAATCTGTGTTTGAATTTAACATTGTTTTGTCAATGTATTGATGATTTTTAAAGGCTGGATACTTAACTCTGCAATTAAAGCAAAGTATTTTTGGTTTTTATTCCTTCTCCAAAACCAGTTGCCCTAACAAAGTTAGAGAACCAAGTATGGCATTGTGGGGTCCTCAAAAGGTTGCAAAAGGACAGAAAGGAAGAGATACTCTATCATCAAGAAAGGCAAGACAGACAGGGAGTTAAAAAAAATTTAAATGTTACAAGTCCTTCAAACCAGTAAGAAGGATATTAAAATACGTGGAGTGTTTTTCTTCTTCATTGAAGAAAAAGTCTTTCTACAGCTATAAATCATTGAAGATGAGGGAAGTCAGTTTCACTTAGCTCCAAAATATACATCTTCAATGTCCTGTTACAGACACTTTAAAACTACCTTAGTCTTGCCTAAATGTCTCTAGCTCCTAGAACAAGATTTCAGGTGAATGACCTTTTGACCTATCCCGGCCCATGGAACATATGAGTGCTGAGGTAGGAGACCACCACATTACATCAGTTTGTTCTACTATTCACTCAGAGCTGGGAGAAAAATAGACGGATTCATACCTTTTCAAAGGCATTAGCATAAAGGGAAATGCAAACAGCTTCATCCAGGTTTTGAACTTGGCAAACCAAGTCTGAAAGGAACTCATTGTAGCATAATTTCTATCCAATCCTAATATATACATGGCATCTTAGAATGACAACCAGCCTTTATTATGGTTAACAGTGATTCATTTCCTGGCTTTAAGATCTCTTGCATTTTATATTAGTATGAATTATTCCCTTTCATCATCCATCACAATTTGGCTAGAAAATGAAACATTTTGATATGGTCAAGTAGATTTTCTTTTATTTATATAGAAATCACAAATCAAAGTGGTTAACATAACCAAATTGGTAGCACTGATTTTCCATGTTTCATTTGGATATTTTGAGTATGTTGGCTATCTTCTGCATTATATAATGTTGATTATTTTCAAGTAATCTCTTAATCTGATCACAACAAATATCAACTGGTCTACCTGACTTTGGCATAAGATTCAGCATGAAATGTCTACATTTGACATGTTTTATTATTCAGTGTGCCTTTTTTATAAACTGCACAAGTCTTTCTGTCTTATTTGTTTATAGGTATTTTTTTTACATTCAATTTGCATTTCATAAAAAATAAAAAAAGGATAATATACTGAAAATGTTATTTTCTTACAATTTCAACATTAGAATCAATAAACAAATATATGCCAATTTTGTCCAATTATAAAATGATTTTTAAAAGTAAAGTTAGTTGAAACTAAATGTTTTTAATTCAATCTAACAAAGAACAATCTTTTTGGACCAAATATCAGAAACAATGATCACAAAAATCTCCGAAAATGTTAGGGAAAAAAAAGAACAATTTTATATATATATATATATATATATATATATATATATACACAATAGTGTAAAGCTGATGTTTATATATATATATATATATATATATATATATATATACACACACACACACATACACCCGACTCTTTCAGATACAAACAAACACATACATATATATATATATATATATATATATACATACACACACACACACATACAAATATATAACTAAATATCTATAAATGTATATGTGTGTGTGTGTGTGTGTGTACTTGTTTATAGTATGCAATTTATATAAATGAAACTTGTCAAATATGCATATTTGCAAATATATATATATATATATATATATATATATATATACACACACACAGAGAAAGAGAGAGAGAGTGAGAGAAAGATAGTGAAGAATAATGGCCAGTTATGTATATAAATACATAATTTTATACATGTGTATATAAGTTGTACTGGGTACTTAACCAGAAGTGTAAGAACAAAGAGAAGGATGCCCCAATGGACTTGCAGTGAGAAAAGGGATTTAGCAACTAAAGATCAGGTACATTGTTAATTGTCTAAACTTATGCTTGGTAGTTGCCAGCGGTAAGAATAAGGCAGAAGTTGATTGTTGACAGAGATCCAGGTCTAGATGACAGGAACTGAAGACAATGGCAAAGCTGTATGACCTTCTGATGGACTTCATCATGACTGCAGAACAATGACATAGATTCAGGGCAAAACAACTTAGAGTAGCACAGGGGTAGTACAGGGTTCATACATGACTTTAGATAAAGAGAAACAGCATGGTGCATGATAGAGCAATTGTAAAAGTACTTTCCTTTCAGGAAGTGGAGAGAAATATGATAAGAAAGAACTTATTGTAGCAATTGAAAAAATTTCAGTGCTTTCTCACTTGTGTTCAAACCTTTTTAGTGGGTGGGGACAAATGAAAAAGATGAAGTGTCGGTTTTATGATTTATATGAATTTTTAAAAAAAGAATTATTGTTGTCCGTTTTTTTTTTTGTTTTTTTTAAGTAAAATTACTTAGAATTTTAAAATTCAAACTAATTTCTTCTATATTTTTTTTATTTAATTCAGGTTAAATTTCATTGGAGAAAAATGCAAATCAAAAATATGAAACTTCAAAGAATTTTTTTCTCATATTAAAAGATTAAATGCTTATACATGCATACTTATTTCTTTATATAAATCCATATATTTTTTAAAATATATTTTGAATATACCTTGTATATTAGCATCTGACTGGCCACTTATTAAGTTTTCATTAGTTATATCATATTCCTATTTTCTGTTTCCCATTTCATATTGTAAATGATCTAAATCCTAAAAGTTAAAAATACTGACAGAACTTTCATTCATAAAGCTGCATTGCACAATGTTTTGAGGCCATTTCTCCTACTATATTAAACAAGCTGCTCTAGAAACTTGAGTTTCAGTCTTAAGCAGTTGAAAATCCCTTCATTTTGTTTTCACAGGTTTGGTTTGGTTTCTTTGTTTAATGGCATATCAACCTTTATAGGTTATTTAATGCCAAAGCCATTCTCCTAGAAGAATAGTAGTGGTACCATTTAACCCATAGATGAGAGGATAAGGGGGTTCATACCTTTCCCAAGGGTATTTGCCTGAAAGTGAATATAACAGCGCAACTGGAGTACGAACTCACTTACTACGATTCCATAGTCCATCGCTTTAACCATTACACCATGAGGACCCCCCCCATATTATTTTTAATATATATGTATGTAATTTCTAATAATTAACAAATATTTGCACATCAAATTCATAGATGATATAAATAAGTAAAAGAGATTAAGAAATATCTTTTACCTGTTTTAGCAGTGTATCTCATTTTTTAATTTTATGCATCCTGATATATTGAAATAAATATTAATCTTTATTAAAATAATAAATCTCAGTAATCTACAAAGCTTCTTCTCCTAAGTACCCATGCACTAATAACCAAAATCCTGATTGGTCATTGATGTTTTAATAGCACTTGTTTTTGCAAAGAAATGATATTATAGACTTTAAAGAATGAATTGTAAACAATACCTAATTTAATAGGAATTGTTTATTAGATTACTTAAATGAGATAGAATAATAAATACTAGTGAATATAGTACTGAGATTTAAAGCAGTATCATGTTTGGGGAGGATGTATAAAATGAAAGAAAAAGAGCATGGCAAAAACCGCTACAATTCATTTTAGTCAATAAAATGTCAAATGTCCATTGATGTTTAAAAGTAATATTATTGAAAGGAAAGAGCAGCCAGCCTACTTCCAGGAAATGAGTAAAATGAGAAGCAGATGGTGAATTTGTGCTGGCAAAAATAAACACTGCACTTAAAGGAATATAATACTGGCTTAGTAAAATTGTAAATTAAACATTCCTCATGAGATAACAATGGGACTATTTAACTATGATTAGTTTATTCCAGATGTCTGAACCAATATGGTCCCACCCACAGGAGTACCATGGGTAAAATTCTAAGACAAACCTACCAGTTGCACAAAGAACAATTTATAATATAAAAAACTCAAATGTACCCACAGTCAGATTTTGCTATCAGTTTGCAGAACATCGACTTGACAAAGGAGACAAATAGTCACTCACTTGACAATATGGATTATCACCTAAGACAGGAAATACCTGCCAAAAATAACTTAAATGTTATCTAACTAAACTGGTTAGAAGATTTTAAATAGATCATGTAACAAAATCAATAAAAACATTAACTTTTACTATGTATTATTATTATCTGTATAAAACTACAATGGTTCATCACATATACTAGTCCACCTACCTCCTCCTGTCTTTTGCCAGTCTTTCTCGTGTTAGCAGAGGTAGTTTTGTGTCCTTTTTTAAAGATCACTCAATTGCTTTGGAGGCATGTTGTCACCATAAGAAATGGTATTGGCAACCCAAGTTCAAAACCAGGACAAGGCTGTTTTCACTTCACTTTGTGCTAATGCCCTTCGGAAAGGAATGGATCCATCTGTTTTCCTCTCCAGTTATCGATAAATATTAGAAGAGATAGGGTTCTTTTGCCTTATTTAGGCAACCAATCTATGCTCTTGGGAAAAGTATGAATCAATTTTTTCTCCCCTTCTATTTTTGGTAAAAAGTAGAGCAGACATTGGTATTGAAACTGGTTAAGGGGTAGAAAAACACTGAATTCAAAGTAGCTTAACTCAGCTTAAAAATTGACCCTTTGTCTATGGTAGAGGAGTTGCTTTGGTAGCCATCTTCTGAGTGCTTCTGTTGTTAATGTCATCTTTGTATGAATGGTCAATACAACTGATATTGCCTTTATATATATGCATGTATTACATATATTCCATAAAAATACTCTAATTCTAAGGTTGTAATTATTATAACCATTATAAGAGGTTGAAAGTGATAAGTCTGAATATAACAAAAAATAATAATTTCACCTACCTTGTACATATACACCTTTGTCAGGATGTTCTTTTAAGCTCAAGGTGGCTTTGTTGTCTTTACCCAACAAATCTCGGATATCCTCATTATAGATTTCCAGATAAGATGCACGGATAAGAAATTTTGTATTCTCAGCAACTGACACAGTTTCAAAAATATGATCAAAGGCTCTGAAAATGAATAAGATAAAAAAATCTAATGTCTTAATCATTGGTATAATTTTCCAATATTTATGAGAGAAAAAATACTAAATTGTATCAAACGATTTGGATTCAAATACTTATTGATACATGTTCAGTATTATAGAATGCAAACATTTTTTTCATTTGAACTTGTAGAAATTTTTTTTTTAAATGCTATGCTAAGACAGGTATTTCATCAAACTATACATATGGGCTGAAAGCCCATAAATTTAATACTAGCCAATTCCTTGAAGTTAATTCTTAACCAACTTTTGTTTGATTGAAATGGCATATAAAGGCTGTTGAAGATTTGATAATGAATTAAAAAAGTGAATTTTTAGAAGAGTTATCTTTGATCTGTGTCTATTTCAGCACATTTCACAGGCACATACAATGTATATATAACACATACATACACATATAAAACCCAAACAATTTTTTATAAAAATTTGATTTTCTTTTCAGCTGATGATATTGAGATTTTATTATTTCTAGAGAAATATTATACTATCAAAACAGATATCATTAAATATTATTTATTTTTTAATTCTACTGCTCTGAATCAAATACTAAGTAAACTCCTTATATATAGCTATGCAATTTTATTTTTGATTAACGGTGCTGCATTTTTATTTTTGTTTACTGAATTTCAATGCTGTAGAGTTTGATAATTCATGATACCTATTAATCTGTTATGATTACATATTGTTCCACAAGAAATAATAACATTCTAGTATATTTGGTTTAGAAGAAAATTATCTCTTAATAAAAAAAAATGGTAAGAGTATATGTATATATATATATATATATATATATATATATATATATATATATATATATATATATATATATACATATATATATAAAACCATATGGAAAATACTCAAGAATAAATTTGTTAGTTCTCAGAAGTTTTATAACTTGGTTACCCCAAAATTATTGTTATAGATTAATTTGCAGTTTAGATAACTTATTTTAAAAAAGGTAAATCATATTGTATCTAATGGTTGATCATATATGGTAAATGAAAACTAGAAAATTTTTAGAACTCTTTTCATTAAAAAAATGTATCTTGTAGTCAATTTGTGACACTGATAGATGAATAGAAGATGATTAAAGATTCAATGAATTTCCTAAATATTTGACAATAATCTTGATTTATAAGGTCAACCCATAGTCAAAAATAGTCAATATATGATGTTTGCAAAAAACTTAAAGTTTTTTGCAAACATCATATATTGACTATTTTTGGGAGGAGGATCTTATAACTCACTATATTTATAATTTGGTAAAATTCAATTGTTGTTGTTATACTTATAAGTACTCATTCTTATGTGCATTACTTATTCAGAAATGTTAAGCAGTATTATGTCAAGTCATTATCAAGTTAGTTACACTTTGTTTGTAAAATATGCTTTGCTTCTTATAATTGAACTCCTTTTTTTTCGGCAATGGTTTTGGAGATCATCAGTAACTTTTCTTCATTTTATCAAAATTTCATTTAACTGATAATAGGTACAACAGATATTTAGCTGCTCTTGCTAGGATATGTATTCTTGAAGAAATTCTGCTTTTCCCTCTCAACTATATTAACAGGCCAATAATAAAACTAGACCATAATCAAGATTGTAGGACAAAGTACAGGAAGAAATGATTTAATGTTTTTCCAAAGATCATTAGCATGAAAGTGACATCAACTGTGGAATTGATTACATAGAAAATTGAATTTATGCCTTCTCCTATAAGCATTACTATAAGAGTAATAAAGTAGTATCCATCTCAGTTGGAACCTGGTTTCCTAATTTTATTGCTACAACTTCCTTAATACAATGGATAGTTTTAGAAAAGACAAATACAACAAAGAATAAATATACAGAAATTATATGTATTATTCTAATAACATAATGTAAAGTCCACTCTCAGTTTTTTCTCCAAGATCTAATAAAGAACCAACTTTGAAGAAAATGAAAAATTGACATTACAATTTTAACAGGGTCCAGTTTTGACTTCTTATACAATTTCATTTAAGAACAAACCACCATTAACATAATTCAAACCTAAAACAGTTATTGAAAAAATACAAAAATATATTTTCAACTCTTTTCATACAAGTCCACAGATATAGAATACACATTTATGATAGCTGTTCTGCAAGTTTAAAACAGGTCTTCTGATTGGAATTTTCCTTTCAGCATGGTTATATTAGGTCAGTAATAAATGAGTAAGAATTTGTCAGTAAAAATGTTTTACCTAATCAACAACCTTTCACTTGAAGAAAAACAAAACAAAAAACATTTGTATATAGTTTGCTATACAAATATGAAACAAGTATTGTGACTACAAAGTATATCATATTTCAAATTACATTCATAACTTTGATGACTTAAAATTTTTGGCTTGCCACTTTTTGTTTAGTTGACCAGAATTTGTTTTAATTCATATTCAATCAAAATATTTCTGATCTTTGTCAGTCAGGAGAATCCTAATTTTATGAGAAAGCAGTACAAAGAAATTACAGTGTTTGATAGCATATTATGTCTAACTTTTTATCCAAATATTAGAATTTTATATATTTGTAATAATTGCATAAAAACGAAGTTATTTTGGACAGGACCTAAGAGAAAACATGGATAAAGTTCCAGCATTTGATGTACTATTCAACACTTATTTTACTAATAGTAACCAGCTCGTTGGCCTAGTGGGTAGAGTGTACACCAATGACCCGGGGAACCGGGGTTCAATCCCAGGTCGAGTCATACTAAAGACTTAAAAAATGGCACTTGATACCTCCTTGCTTAACACTTAGCATTATGAGGTACGTATCAAGGGTATAGTGGAGTAATCCAGGAAAGGAGTAGTGCCCTCCCTTACACCTTGGTTTAGTAACTATCGAAAAGGGAGCCTTCGGGTTGCCCCTGACTACAGTTATCAACCTTACTTTCTTACATGCTGAAATGGAAGAATTAAGATCTGATATGCCCATGGATCTTATATGCTATCAAATATGGTAATCTTTAACTCACTGTGGAACTATTTAGTCCCATTTTTTTAAGTCTCACTTCCTTACCTGACCCACATAAGTTTTAGCAGCAATTGACAGTTTTATATTTTGGAATCAATCAGATACCTGCTTCTCACAATATACAATCTGACCTAATCTAATCTAACTCAAACCTTTTACTGTTGGAACATCTCATGTTGTCAAGTCATGTATTGCAACTTCTGGCAATTAAAAGTATCTATCATTTATAGAAGATGCATATGATGGAATGGTTATTGTCAAGGAAAATGGAATCAGCAAGGGTTCTAAATTCTGGAAGAGTCAATTTGCATTCCACTTGATGCTAATTCCCTTAGAAAAGGCATGAGTCTATTTCTTCCCCCACTAGCTAGAGGTAAACTATAGAACAGACTGGCTCTCGTTTTCTGAGAGTAACAAGTCTAAAAAAAGTAAAATCAAGAATTCAAACATCCACCAACATGTCACCAGCCAATTTAATCAAATAAGTCTCAATACTCTTTATATCTTTGAGACTTAGAAGGTATGAATCCTATTATGGACTATGAAAACAACTGATGATAGATTATTTGTTTAAATCTATGTTTGTGATCAGCTACTATTTTGTGATTTTAAATTCAAATTCTTATCTACTGCTGAAATGTATAAGACCAGTTGAACCAAATGCATTAAACAACATACAAATCTGCAGAATTTGGTATACAAACTAGTATACCAAATATATATCTAATGTTTGCCCACAATATAGTAACTGCTATATATATATATATATATATATATATATATATATATATATACACACACAGTTATCAGTTCCTTACAATAAGCAAGATTCATAACTTTTGCTTTAAGTTTTGAAAACTTCTTTACATTTTTGAAATGTTTTAATAAGTATGGGAATTTTATAAGGAGTCAGAAAACAAATGAAAATCATGAATGGATTTATCATACCATCTCATCTAAGAACATGTCAGTAAAGTATCAATGGTGACAGTTTTCTGAATGATTGATTAGTCAGGAATAAAGAGATTAAGACAGATAATATCTGCTGGGAATGATAAAGATATTAAGAAAGAAATATTGATGGATGGATGGGCCAGGGACTTTTCTCTTCTTTCTCTCCAAGGAGTATTATTACATACATAAAGATTCAAGTCCTACAAATTAGCTTTCCAGTGTCTGTACATTCATAGGAAGATGCAGCATCATAGCTACTAGTATAGAAAATGGTATTGGTGAACCAAATTTGAGCTTCAGCCAATGCTGCTCACATTCATTTCATGATAATGGCTAAGGAAAAGCCATGAATCCAATTCTCTCAAGTATGGGTAAATACCAAATTGGCTAAGTTCTCAAACCTTGATTGGTAACTAGTCAAGAAAGTAGATAATTTTTTATCCCAAAGTAGAAGTAGACTCCCTAAGGTAGATTGGTTATAAACTCTTTCTCTCTGGAAAAATCCAACAGCCAATAAGTCCACTGATTGTAACATTAGAGAAAAATGACAATAGAGGTTAAAAGAATGGGATTATCTTTGTGCAATGACCCTCTGACTTTAAAGACATTCGCATATGTAGTGTTATGGGCATTTCATATTCTTTACTGCGATAGACAGTATTGGAACAATGACCAACTAAAAAGGAGAATATATATACCTATTTTAACATGTAAATACATTAGACTGTGCCATGACTGATTATACATATAAGAGCTTTTTACTGCTACTACCTGGACAGGTAAGGTAACTTCTCTGTCAGCTGCTGGATATGCAATGATGATAAATCTACTGAGATATATGGTGATGGAACAGAATTCAGAAGAGAAATGAATTCATACCATTTCCAAAGGTTAATAGTACAATGTAAATATAAGCAACCTCATCTGACATTTAAACTCAATTTGCCAATTTCATTTTCTGTCAATAACCATTACTCTTCCTTATCAATTTGTCTGCATTATTTTCAAATGAATTCTTTGAATCACTTTTGTATACCCTTGTATAACTTAAGGTAAGATCATCACTCTTCTTTGTAAGCATAATTATCTCCAGGTTTATTTTACAAATTCTCAGCATCCCATATTGTGCCATTAAAGGAAAAAAAAACAATGACTTGTTTACAATCTATAAGGTTAACAGTTTTTTTACCTTGAAAGGTCTTATTTGAAAAATAAGTTTCTGAAAGATATCAGCCATATGAACATCTTAGCTTCAATATGTCTTTCTCTAAGCTCTTTATCAGACATAGATTAAGTGTCCCAGGGGAAAACAGTTTCCCCTGAAAATCTTCCTAACCTTGGTATATAGTGGTAACATTCAAAGTATATGTTCTTTTCAAACAGCAGAAAATATCACCGTTGAGTGTGAAGTAAAATATTGTTAATGATAAATTATAACTAAATTGTATATCATAATTAGTGAATGTTGATGATAGGTTAGATTAACACAAACCTATGTCAATTCAAGTGGATTTTGTTTCACCAATTTTGTTAGAAAAATTATGTTAAAAAATCCAGGTCATTGTAATTTCTTAGTATAAAAACAACCTGAATTTTTTAACAACTCATCTAATCATAATGCTCCAGATTTTTTTCAGGTGGTCAGGATAGCAACAGTTGTACCAGAAATATGTAAATTTCAAACAGATGTCAGTGGTATATGAATACTGTAGTTACTCATACATAACGCAAGAATAGGAATGCTAATAACTGTCAAAGATGGTAACCACCCAAAAAAGGGAAACATCACATCAAATCATATCCCAATTCAACATTGGTATTGTTTAATCCATCAATTAGTGCACAGTATAAAATATATTACATTCAATGGGGTTTTATAGTCATCAATCAACCAGGGTACAATTATTAACAGCATTGCATTACTTATTGCACTTGGACCATGAAAGACAGTTACTATGTTGCCTAATCAGAAAAGTCATATTTTCAGCTTTTTCATGCAGACAGATAAATTCAATGTGGTGACTGTAATGTGGTGACTGTAATCCTGTTAGGATTTATACAGATCTTGTTGTAGACAATTTATACTACTTTATGCTCAAAATGTTTCACAGTAATGATGGTTGGTTTCAGAAAGATAAAAACACCCCGCCATCATGAGCAAGTGATAAAACTAGTTTCAGGAACAATTAACTAAATTCCAGCAACTTTACTGACTCTTACAATCACCAGATTTAAATCCCATTGAGGATGTACTGGAAATATAGCAGATATCACTAAATTCCTAACAGCCACTCTCAACAAACACAATTCAGTTATGGACAATTCTGGAATGTGCTTGTAGAGATATACCTAATGTCTCCAGCTCCTCTGAGACTCCATGTTATGTTGTTAAGCTACTATTGTTTAGGTGAAGGGAGGAGTCACACATTATTAGGTAGATATCTAATACTTAGGCACTTCCATTTAACATGAATAAATCATGATTATCAGGGTAAAAAGAACCATTACAAATAGAATGACCATTTGACTTTGATGCAAAGACATATTTATAAGGAACATTTGATGAATTGAATATTTTATAAAAGACTTGTGAAATAAGCATATTTATCATTACTTTAACAGCTCATGAACTATCATATAAAACAATAAATAGTTAAGGTGTATCATACTGAAGCATACACCTAGCAATTACATATCCATTATTCAACCAACATGGCATAAATATTAAACTGAAAGTTCTAGAATGTAGATTCAACAATGTTTTCTAAATGATTTTAAAAGAAAAATTATCATTCTTTTTGTTATTTGAAATCATATGCCTTTGAAAAACTAAATCAATGACACACACATTCATCTTTTTTAAAAGGTCTACATAAAAAATGATGACATTTTAAAAGAAATGGTTCCACACAATATGTAAACAATTTCTTGTGTGACTATCTATAGTGAAGAGCTACTCATGTGTTCAATTTATTTTAAGTAGTTAACCTTTATGGAATCAACTGAAAAACAAATCTGTTCATTGAAACCCTATTCAACAGCTTTGTGAATGACTAAGCAAATGATTTATATTCTAAAAAGTCAAAACAGTGTGCACAAGTGAAGCAATTATCAAAAGGAAAATAAATGGCCACTATATAAATAAACTATATATATATATATATAAAATACAGATATTAATATTTATGCCTTAATAAAGGTCTGTGTGTGTGTGTGTGTGTGTGTGTGTGTGTGTGTGTGTGTGTGTGTGTGTGTGTATATATATATATATATATATAAAATACTGATACTGATATCAATGTATTTGTAAAAATCAATGAGCATGTATTTCTATATATATATGCACACACACACATACATGTATAAAGGGAGAGGGAGAGGGAGACATACACAAAAAGATACAGAGACATATAGATAAATGTAGCCTATATATGTTTACATTTGTATACATTGAGAGATAGACTTATATGTATTTATTCATTCATTTGTATACATATATATATATTCATATAAGCATATATTTTTTATGCAAATACATATAGAAATATAGATGTACATATCATTGTTTATGTATGGTTTTCAAAACCACTTCTAATTACAGACTGTTGTGTGCATATCTATGTATAAATATGTTTAGGAATAAAACTTATTTAACTATGATTTTATATATATATATCACAATTTCATAAGTTGTATAATTTTCAACATTCTTGTGCTGACACACATTTAAATATATATGAATATATTTATAATCAATATCTATATAGTTGTCAAATATATCCAAATAAAGTATGTGTATAAGTATATAAAAAGAATGTATGTGAGTTCCAGCAACGAATATTTTGAAAACTATCTCAGACCAATCAATTGCCAACATATTGACACAACCATACATCATTTCCTTTCAGCTTCAGAAAAAAATTAATCTCAAAATCTATCTGCCTCATTGCACATTGCTTTAACCAGAAAGCTTCAGCATGAAGCCATTTATCTGTGAGTACATGCATTTATTCATTTATATGTACCAAGCCTTCCAATCAACTCACAAGAACTTCCTCTTCCTCATTTTCTATGCTGACACTCTCCACTGTCCAGTCACGCATTGATTATTTGAAAGATTAAAACAGGCAAAGGACATAAAATATTAAAGAAAGAACTATATATATATATATATATATATATATATATATATATATATATATATAAGGGAGAAATTGATATGAAAAAAATAAGATAGATAAATAAAAAAAATTTTAATTACAAGTTTTTAAAGAAGATTGATTACGAGGCATGACTAGGGAAGTGTTTATGTGTATGTAACTTATACAGATAAATTAATGTGCTGGCTTTTGCTTTATCATCAGTATAATTTTTTAAAATTAATACTGAAATCACAATCTCATACTCATTAAGAAATATAGATTAAATAAGTTTTATAATATCTGGATGCTAAAGATTTCACATAGTGAAAACTGATTACTGTGTTTTCATTATTGAGAAACAGTAAGCAATAAAGACAATTTTTCACCAAAAAGAGACATTAATTCCTAAAAAATTTCCCTTTAAATCTGTCTTATACTTGTAAAACTTTATTAAGCTCTCTAGTTTTAATTCTAGAAATAATATGTATCTAATATCTTAATAAAAGTCAATCTGATCAAGATATTTTTATAACTAGTCAATAAGTTTTATAAGCACAAAATATCTTGGACAAAATCTCTTGCCACAAAAATGAAAGCTAAAAGCATTAAAGAATTTAATTCTATACTAGTAAAATTTCCAAAAATCAAATTGTACATATAGCCTCAAAACTTCACAGTAAGCAGTCTACATTCATAAGATGAAACTTATTTTATAAAAGTTAATCTTGTTTTACAAACTTATCCTCTGTCACTTTGCAAGGATAGAACTAATGACCAAATACTATTTAGAATTTGAAAGTAAAGTTTAGCTCCAGGACGGTATTGTTAGTAATACTCAAAGATATTTTTATTTGAAGATCTTTTGCAAAAATTAAGGAATAATACCAGATAAGATTTAAATTACAAATTTAATATCTGATTTGTTTAACTCTTTGTGGTGATAAAAATTACTTTTCAAACAAAATCAAAGTATTTTTGTAATTACTTGGATACTTCAAAAAATTAAATAACTATACAATTCTCTTTCTCATATAAAAGAATCCATAAGACAAAATTCATCAAGAAAAACTTTAAATTTGAGAGTCAAGTGATAAGTTAATGTGTTAAACAGTTAATATATATATACACACACACACATATAAGCTATAAATCTTAAAGGACTAAGTTTGGTTAATTGGCAATATATTGCAAATTTCATTTTTTTTTTTTTTTAAATGAAGACACAGTTTTATAGAAGTCTGAATTTCTAGACTTATGAAAAAACAGTTGGTAATAGCATTTACCAAGTTATGAAAGTTTAGATTATTTTATATTGTCGCAGAATTTTAATAGGGAAAACTATTTATGTATCAATAAATGTCGATAATAATTATACCATATGTACGTGTGTGTGTGTATATATATATATATATATAAAGAGAGAGAGAGAAACACACTGTGTATAAAGATATATATGGGTTCATCTAAACAAACACAATGTGTGTATATATATATATATATATATATATATATATATATATATATATAATTACATGTACACACTTACAAACCCAAATACACACACACACACACACACAAATATGGAGTCTCATAAAGGGATGAATTTAATATAAGATTTCCCAAGATTCCATTTCTCAAACAGTTGATAATATTGAAAAATTTTGTGAGTCACAGTGTAGACAACTGAATGAGCTCAGGTTAAGCAACATTAAAAAATGCCAAAGATATATGTAAGATGTATGTTTAAGATGCTCCCACAGAAAATCTCTCAGAGTGCTATCTGTAAAGATTGAATTGGGGACAACAACTCTTTTCAAAGTTAAATACAAGTTCAAATTACAGAAGTCAAAAAAGCGCTACATCCTTTTGAAAAACCATATATATAACAAATCACTCAGTAAGTTCCGGGCCTAACTAATAAAACAACTTTTAGACAAAATTCAACTTTATTCATCAACAGTCTCCTTCTGGGTGATACACTGATTCCAATGCTTCTCTAACAATTCAATGCCTTTTTTATAGAAAGATTTATCTTTGGCCTCAAAATACACCTCAGTTTCCAATATCACTTCTTCATTAGAGTCAAATCTCTTTCCCTGGAACAGTCTTTTGAGGTCTGCAAACAGCCGGTAGTCCCTGAGGGTCAGATTTAGAGAATAGAAGGTGGGTACAGAAACAATTCAAAGTGCAATTCATGTAACTTTGCTATCATTGCGATAGACTTGAGACACGGTGCATTGTCTTGATGAAAGAGCACTTTTTTCTTCATTTGTTTTCCAGTGATTTCTGCCTTCAAATGCACTAATAACGCAATATAATATTCGCTATTGATGGTTCTTCCTTTCTCAAGGTAATCAAGGAACAAAATACCTTGCACATCCCAAAATACAGAGGCCAAAACCTTGTCTGCTGATGTTAGTGTCTTGGGTCGTTTTTGGATGGCTTTTACCTGCTGTTGTCCACTCAGGTGACTGCTGATTTAACTCTAGAGTGAAGTGGTTGATCCATATTTCATCCATTGTCACATATTTACACAAAAACTCCTTTTTGTTGCATTGAAACAGTTGCAAACAACGCTCTGAATCATTGACATATTATTGTTTTTGATCAATTGTGAGCAAATGCAGCACCCACTTTGAACACAGCTTTTTCATTAACGAATGTTAATGCATTAATATTCGTTAATGAAAAATGGTGAGAACACTGCATTCTGATATCTTCAACTCCTCAGCTACCTTAAGCAATAACAATTTACAATCAGCCAAAACGACTTTGTGGACATTTTTGGTGTTTTCTGGGGCAAATTGAGGGTTCAGCATCATTTGTCTGTAAGACTGTGTTTACAGACAGCATACCACCTCTTAACCATTGTTTCCAACAAAGCAGAGTCTGAATAATACTTACCAGGCCATTGCTTTTCTTGAACAGAATTTGTTCCCCTCAGAAAGCAATGCTTTATCAACACATGAAAATCAGTTTTTTTCCATTGTTTTGAAAATTTGCAACCGTAGCTTCACTTAAATAACTGTTATTTGTAAACTAATAATCCAATTGGGGTCAAATTTTGACACATACCATTTGTAGGTTAGTACTTTATAAAAACATATGGATTTATTATTAGTAGCGCCATCTATGTGTCAGGCCCAGGACTTATTGAGAGATGTGTTATATGTATATATATATATATATATATATATATATATATATATATATATATATATATTTATGTGTGTTTTTATATAAGTAGTTACAATTACAAACATACGATAACTAACTAGCACACCCTAGTAAGAATTAAAGAAACACGAGATACCTTCAATAAGTTTCCAGACTTTTTTGTACAGGCATTTAAAATTGTCGTAGACTCTTGAAAATTCACTATGTCATTGCTATACATCTTATGAGATGACTGACCAATTCTTATGATTTCAACTTCAAATGAACAGTTACACCAGGAATTGGAATACACCCTACTAAAGCCTGATTGTCACAGAGGGTGAATTTCAAAATTGCAATCTGACACTTTAGAAGAATGATATGCAATAAAATTGTGTTTTAAACTTGGAAAAAAATTCCATAGAAACATATGGAATGCTTCAGACTGCTTTTGGAGCATCTTGCATGAATCGAGCATCAGCTTTTGAGTAGCATAAGAGATTCAATGAAGGCAGGGAGTCTGTGAGGGATGATGAGAGGTGTGGGAGGAATAAGGAAGTCAGAACACCAGAGTTGATTGGCCAAATAAAGAATTTCATGGATAAGGACCGTCGTGTGTCTATAGAGACAATAAGTGCACTGTTTGATGTCTGTGTAGGAACTGTACATACAATTATTCACGAGGAACCGAAGATGCTAAAGATTTGCGCAAAGTTTGTCCCAAGTGTGCTCAGAGAAGATCAGAAAGAGAGACGTCATGACAGCAGGGGGATGGTTGAGCAGATCAATTCAGATCTTGCAGTTCTTAATGCTCTGGTGACCTGCTATGAAAGCTGGATCTACTGCTATGACCAAGAGATGAAGAGAGAGTTCCCAGTGAAAGCATGCTGGCTCTCCCAGACCCAAGAAGGCCAGACAGAGTAAATCCACACACAAACTTTTGATGATTCCTTTTTTTGACAGCACTGGCATGATCTACATGCACTGGGTTCCCACTAGACAGACAGTCAACAAGGAATACTATGTTGAGATTTTAAGGGAGTTCAGGAGAGATTCCGTCAAAAGAGGCCAGCACTCTTCAAATCGGGTCAGTGGCATTTCCAGCAGGACAATGTACCAGTCCACAACTCCATCCTTGTTACAGACTATTTAACCAAGATGGGCATCAAGACAGTTCCTCCGCCTCTCTATAGTCCAGACCTTGCTCCCTGTGACTTTTGCTTATTCCCTAAACTCAAGGAAAAACATAGAGGCTGTCGTTATGAGACAATTGAGGAGATGAAAGAGGTTGTGACGAAGGTCATTGACATGCTCACACAAGAGGACTTCCATGGGGCCTTCCAGAAGTTGTTGGAATGGTACAACAAATGCATGGTAGCCAGAGGAGATTACTTCGAAGGGGACTAGAGTTTCATGTATGTACTATCAATAAAAGTGCCCATACGAAAAAAGTCTGGAAACTTTTTTAATGATCTTCGTATATATATATATATATATATATATATATATATGTAGAAAAATTGATGACAGCAATTAAAGTGGAAGGAGAGATTTATTGAGGTCGACACTATGTAGATACTATATGTATCTAGGGGGGGGAACTAGTTTTATCATATATTGATTGGGCATTAGTTTGAGTTTGATTCTTATTGTAGATTTTCAGGGCTTTAGATACATAACTTTGCCATACAATTCTTCCTCTCACAGCATAACAAACAACTTAAATAAACTTAATATCAAAACTACTTCTTTATCTTCTAAAACAATCTGCGAATTAGTACACTGTAGCCCTCAATGTAACCTATTTTCAGGTGCCGGTGTCTATTGTATCTCTTGTAAGGATTGTAAACTTAAATACATCGGCGAAACATCTCGGACCCTTCAAGTCAGCTTGAAGAACACAAAAGAGACATAAGAATTGGCAACTCAAACAATGCATTATTCCAACATATTTCTCACTCTAATCACAACTTTGACTTTAATTCTGCTAAGATGCTCATTTACATCCACAATAAAAGACAAATTTTCGAAGCCGCTGCTATCTCATTCTTTAATTCCCTAAATACTTGTCCTAGCTTTTATAATATTTCTCCTTACATGAGCAAATCCATTTTAAATAGCTACAATATATTCCATCTTTAGTTAATATTTTCACATATATCATAATTTTTATTCTTTCTATTTTTTCTTTGC
>CAUZXS010005252.1:50000-91000 GCA_963585895.1 Sepioteuthis lessoniana | reverse complement strand
ATGTGACCGATTGTTGTTATTTTTCTTTTTTCTGAAAAAAATAATTTGCTCTGTCGATTTTATTTGCATTGAGGTCTTGACCGAGATTACTGGATTAAATGCTGTCATATATATATATACATATATTAAATTAATTTTTGTGAATTTCCGGTTGCCTTAGCAAATGGCAGATTTTACATGAGTCTTAGTAAGTGTTAGTATTTTTATCAGATTTTAGTTGTGCTCTGGTCTGGATACTTTCTCCGGTCTTCCTTTTACCCTCACTCTTCTACAAACTTTTTTAGACTTCTGTAAGAACATCAACTACAATTAACATAAACATCACCGTCATGCTTAACTTCTACTTCAGTTCTCTTTCAAAGTCCAGGCTTTTGTTTTATATTTTCTTTTAATAAAATTTTCACTCTTTTACAAAATCAAAAACGGTAATCCTTAAATATCAACCAGTAAATGTGTTCATGCCGAATTTTTAACAACAATTCTTTTAGAGTTATCAGATAAGATACTTATCATGAAGCCTCGAGAACATATCAATAAAACTACCATGAGCAAAACAAAAATATATCTTATTTGTGTCTTATAGCAAATCTTGTTTGTCTTTTGTTATATAAATGTTCCTTGCAGTTCAAATTCGAACCCGTAAGCAGAAGTTCCTGAATTATACTACGTTGGGCATTTATCTTTACGACATTAAAATCATAAAAACATTGCAGCTATGAATAGCGTGTCAAAGCACCAACTACCACACTACTAACAACCACAGCTACTACCTATTACAGCCTGAACTTTTTTGGCCATCTGATCTACGCGCCTCAAACTAGCACCTCACAAAATATTGCAAAACGTTTGACTCACTCTAATAGTTTGAAAATATCGAATCTTTTGAGAACTTGATATTATTTACTCAGTAGGTGAGGCATCATAAACTCGAATGGAAACCGACGTATTTAGGCAAAGCTATGGGATTCTAAAAGCTCTGAATGCTTCTCGATCTTGATCTACAAGCAATATTGATTCACAACTTGATTCATATCAAGTCTATCGCTGTGGTTGGGCTGTTTTCCTTCTTGATCGAAAGATTAGGTGCAAAGTACACAGGGCATAATTCCTTTCTTCGATATGACAGAATCGCTTTGACCACAGCTAAAGCTCTTACAAATTGCATATTCTAAAATGGCTATAGGCCCTGCGCATCAGAGTAAGAAAACAAATCCTATGCAAATATACACGATGTATTTCCAGTGCATTTATTTCAATGAACGTGTTTGCACCGATAATAATAATAAACAAGGCCTCGATCATTTCGATCGATGTTAATATTGAGCAAAAGTCCAACTTCAATCGGAAAAAGAAAAAGGATATTTCCATTTACAGTTGGTTTACCAAATACACACTGCTGTATTGTGTGTCATAGAAACAAAAGTAAATAACACCATGTTGGAAGGGCTTATGAAATGCACACTATATCCACTACTGAGGAATAAGTTTCCCTTAAAGTGATGGGCTCCATGCATGACACTAAACTGTATACGGTTGTGAGGCTTCTGTTCTTGAGATCTGGGGAGTATGGAGTACCCTTTTATTTCCGTTACTTCCATGTCCCATCGAATTATATAGTTTTAACACACTGATATGGTTTTAAGTATTCTTATCTAATACGAATAACTCATAAGCACCTATATGTTTTCAAATAAAGTAAGTAAAGTTGGCGAACTAAGTCGAGGGTGACCTGAAGGCTCCCTTTTCAATAGCTACTACACTGTGGTGTAGGGGAGGGCGCTACTTCATTCCCTGGATTACTCACTTTCCCCTTGATTCTTACCTTATAATGCTGAGTCTTAAACAAGGCGGCATCAAGTACCATTTTTTGAGTCTTTGGTATATACTCGAACTAGGATTGAACCCCGGTCTCCCGGACTATTGGCGAATACTACTCATTAGACCAGTCTTTTACAGAGTTACATTGTTCAAGTATTCCTATGTAATAATAATGATTTTAAACCTCTTTTCACCTATAGATCGGACTCACCGTCACTACCACACCAGTTTTAAATGTTAGCGCTCGTGGTGTAACGGTTTTCAGCGTAGGAAATGGACTTGACGGCCCAAGTACAAATCCTGGTTGAGGCTACTTGTATTTTACATACCTCTAATATTCTTGAGAAATATTCTCCTTCGCCCAGCAATGGGTAAAATGCAAGACCGGCTGGGTTCTTTAACTATGTCAAGGCGGTAAGTCTAGAAGTAAAACTCAGAATTCAAACCAACTGTCCTCCTCTTAAGAGATTGATTTTATGCAATATCCACCTTAAGTGGAGAAATTGGGTAAATACATGTTTGGCAACTTGGAGATTCCTGTAGTGTGATGGTTATCGTCGTAGGAAATGGACACGGTGACACGTGTTCAAATCGTAGACGTGGCTGATTTCATTTCACATACTAATATCTTTGAGAAAGGAAAGACTCTAATTATTCTCCCTCTAGCTACAGGTAAAAAGTCGGACAGACTTGATTCTTTAACCTTGGTTTGGCAACTAGTCTATGAGAAGGAAATTCTGAATTCAGTCCTGTTAAACTTCGCTTAAAAATTGACTGTGTCACATCCTCCTAGTACGTTGGGGTTAGTAAATACATATATGATTACCTCTTTTCTACGGAATAAATGGATCTTGTTGAAAATTATTACAGTTTGATTGGAATACTTGCAAAGTATATATGCAACTAGGTTGGCCACCGTAGTTGAGGGTGACCCGGTGGTTCTCTTTTTAATAGCGCCTTCCCCTACACCGGGGTGTAGGGGAAGGCGCTACTCCATTCTACTTCCACACGGAGATCCACTTCTCTTTATATTAAGATTATATTAGTAATCAATACAGATGATTATTGAGAGAGTCACGTGTTTACAATAACCTAAAGAAACGGCAGGAGATCGCTGATTGGTTAATAGCAATCGATAATATCCGTACTGAGGTTGAATCTTGATCCTTACCTTATAATGTTAAGCAAGGCAACATCAAGTACCATTTTTAAGTCTTTGGTATCACTCGACCTGGGATTGAACCCCGGTCTCCCGGACAATTGGCGAACACTGTACTCATTAAGCCAATAAAGAATAATTAAATATTTATTTGAAACGATAAAAATGTAGAAATTTCATTTACATCAAATCGGATTATTTTATGTTTAATGATGTTTATTTTTGTTGTTTTATGCTTTTAAACGTAATTTCCAGTTAATATTTCAGTTAACATTTTGTAAAAATGTTCAGTTTTTGAAATACCCAAAAATATCAAATGATATCAAATTTTTTGAGACACCCTGTATATCGCGTTCAGCTGTCCAAGCTCACCTATATTAATGAGTCAATGGCTTCTCTTCCCTTCCAAAGCATTGTTGTAATTAATTTTGATAAACTGTTGAAGAATGTAAGGATTCTGTAATTCAATGCTTGTAATAGATTATTTGGTACCGCGGCTTTTCAGGAACCTTACAATTAGGGAGTGGATGAGAAACACAACCATGATTCGGCCTCTTACACACGGAGATCCACTTCTCTTTATATTAAGATTATATTAGTAATCAATACAGATGATTATTGAGAGAGTCACGTGTTTACAATAACCTAAAGAAACGGCAGGAGATCGCTGATTGGTTAATAGCAATCGATAATATCCGTATTGAGGTTGAAGTTTGTTCATACATACCCCCACGCCATCCTCAGGAAATAATCTATTTTATGAGAGAGAACTCAGGGAAAAAACACATTTTTCTTATGTTCACGGAATGTGCTTACTTACACAGAATTTACACTGCCGATTTTATAAGCAATAATTTGTTTACCAGATAAAGGACATAACGAGAAAAAATTACATCTTTGAGAAAATTGTCTCTGGAAATCTAATTTGGTTTATATTCGGCTAAGTGAACCGGCGTAATTTTATGGAGAAGATATATATATATATATATATATATATATATATATAAGGGGGTAGTTTTGTAAGCTCTGTTCGAAAATGACCTTCATTTCTTTCGAGAAAATTAAATCATAAAGATGCGACTGAAGTAGGGATTCCATTTACAAGAAATGTATACAAGATAACTGGGCCCTGACTTTGTGTCCGAACAGCTAATGTCCATTTGACAAAGTGAATGTAAAACAAATCAGATTTTTACTAGGTATCCATTTCATGTATTTCTATTCCCTACATTTTAAATAAGGCAGTATAAAAAATGTTGGAAATTGACCTTTATTTTTTCGAGAATAGTAAAATTTTAAAAGGCAGCTCAAGTGCCTCTAGTTTACGAGTTATTTCATTAAAAACAGAGCCCTGACTTTATATCCAAACTGCTAATGTGTTAATTCCCAATGTAAATTTGATAATAACCAGCAGTCTTCGTGGGTGTCCATTTGATGTCATTTTTTATCATGCTTTTAAAGTATGTATTTGACCTACCTTTTCACCACGGGTAGGATGCGACACAAGGCCAATTATTTTAGAGTACAACTCATCTTAAATCAGAATTTTCTTTTTTATAGAACGGTTGCCGTAACATGGTTAAAAAGTCTTGTGTACTCGATAATTCTACCATTCCTAGGATTATTCCTAGGTTGATTCACGAAAGGGAAACACAGCCAGGTCCAGACTGTAAACACGGGTCAACGTGTGTATTACTTAAGATGTTAAACAATAGGACATGAACTCCCATACTTTAAAATTAAAGAAGCCCTTCCTCATAGTGCAAATGACCTTCATTTCTTTCAAGAAAACTATATTTTAAAATGCAAATGAAGTGGATGTTAAGAATAGATTCGAGACAATAAACGTATGTGAGAAAACTAGGCCCTCAGTATGTGTTCAAGCAGCAGATGTTTAATTCACAATACAAATAGGGCACTTACTGGGCGTCCATTTTATGTCATTAGATTCCACACTTTTAAAATAGGGAAACCTAAAAAAGAAAAAGTAAAAAGATGAAACGCTACATTTTCTCTTTATTGTGACTCAAAATAGGTGTCAATATGAATAATTAAATTAGGACAGTGTTTCTACGTATAACCATAAGAATTCTCACTGATTATGAAAATGTTGCTCTCGTAAAGCCTCACGAAATAATAAAGCACCGAAAAATAATAGTTGTAGGCCATGCAATATTTTTTTCAATGATTATGAAAATGTTGCTCTCGTAAAGACTAAGGAAATATTAAGGCATCTAAAAAATAGTGTCGGCCATGCAACATCAAATCTTTTTTCTTGAGAAGAGAAACGCAACTTAAATTTCTTCGAGTAAGGTACTTTAAAAAAATTTACTTAAACACGAACACAAATTTAGAATTGCATGATCAAATCTTTTGTAAATTGAACGGCTTCTAGTTTCTGATTTTTTTTAGTTTTGTAAATCGAACACTTGACTTGCTCCTCCACACAGTTGACGTATTTGAGAATACGCTGAATGTAAGACCCCCACCAAAAAGGGATGTCTTGTGTTTGACACTAAACTACATTTGATGGTGGAGACTTATTCTGAAGATCTGGGAAATGCAAAGAACACCTTTCTGTTACTGATCTCAAATCACCCGACAAGATGGTTGGTTGATTTGGTTTTATGGAATATTAACCCTTGTTGGATATTTAATTCCAAATCTTATATATATATATATATATATATATATATATACACACACACACACTGGTGCCTTCAATAAGTTTCCAGACTTTTTTGTACAGGCATTGAAAATTGTTGTAGTGTCTTGAAAATTCACTGTTTTTGCTTTACATCTTACGAGATGACTGGCCAATTTTTATGATTTCAGGTTCAAAGGAACAGGCACAGAAGTAATTGGAATACACCCTACTAAAGCCTGATAGTCACAGCTGGTGAATTTCAAAAATGCAATCTGGACATGAGGACACTTTAGAAGAACGATATGCAATAAAATTCTGTTTTAAACTTGGAAAAAATACCACAGAAACGTATGGAATGCTTTAGACTGCTTTTCGACTATCTTGCATGAAACGAGCATCAGTTTTTGAGTGGCATAAGAGATTCAAGGAAGGCAGGGCGTCTGTGAGGGATGATGAGAGGTGTAGGAGGAGTAAGGAAGTCAATACACCTGAGTTCATTGGCCAAAGGGTTAGGGTTACTATGTAGAGGTTTTAAAGGAGTTCAGGAAGAGGTTCCGTAATCAAATCGAGTCAGTGGCATTTCTACCAGGACAATGCACCAGTCCACAACTTGTCACAGACTATTTGACCATGATGTGTATCAAGACAGTTCCTCACCGTCCCTATAGTCCAGACCTAGCCCCCGGTGACTTTTGGTTATTCCCTAAGCTCAGAGGCTGTCGTTATGAGACGATTGAGGAGAGGAAAGTGGCTGTGACGAAGGTCATTGATACGCTGACACAAGAGGACTTCCATGGGGCCTTCCAGAAGTTGTTAGAACGGTACAACAAGTGCATTGCAGTCAGAGGAGAGTACTTCGAAGGGGACTAGAGTTTCATGTGTGTACTATCAATAAAAGTGCCCATACGAAAAAAGTCTGGAAACTTATTTAATGATCCTCGTATATATATATATGTCATCCACGGATAGACTGTTCCGTTGAACGACAAATGTTCAGTATTCTTTGACACGCTCCAAGCATGGATAGAAACGCGTTTAACTTTACCTCAGACAGATAACATACCTCTCAGACAACAAGCGACCCAGCGGTAGCCGGGGAATTTAACGTATATGAATTAACTTTCGTTTGTTTATATTTTATGCAATCGGATACGCAACTGGCAACCGTTAATTCCTTCACTAAAGTGCTCAATACGTCGAGGTGGGGGATAACCGAGCAAGAGCTCATTTGTTTGCACACAGTTAAATGATAATACAAATATGATTTTTAGGCAAAATTTTAAAGGTAATCTTATTTATGAATGATTTGTTGTCTGACAAGAATACAGTTTCATTATTGCTATCTAAATCTAATATTTTTTTTTAATATTGATCATTTTTCTATAATATCAATCATTTTTTTTTTTTGCAGATTCATTTATTGCTCATAATAATAGTGTAATATAATGGCCGAGGGATTTCGTTTCATGCTTTTGGGTTTAGTTAGGCTGAGAACCTTTCGGCTCAGTGCATGGGTTACTTAGGTGCAACATTAACACAGGTATTCACGCGCGTGCACGCGGAGCGAACGTGTCACTCAGAGATGTCACAATAGCCCGAAATGGGAAACGGGGTTACAGAGTGCGAATGACGTCACGCAGCGGAAGCGCGTGGAGGATTTTGGGATTTTGAAAAAGTCAGTTAGCAGAGTTGAGAGTAGACACCGGACGAGACGGGTTGACTTTTGCTTGCTCGCGGGGGCCTTGGGCAGGTGTCGCAGATGAAAAAGCCAGAATAGAAAGATTGTGCCTCTCTCTCCTTATGTCAAAAAACCTTTAAACTCAAAGGTAATAAAAAGTTTCGTACCTGAACTGTTCTATGCTATATATATATATATATATATATATATATATATATGTATGTATATATATATATATATATATATATATATATATATGAATATCCCATGTACATTTCGTATATTCATATATACGGCTATGGTACAATAGTTTTATACGCACACAGTTAAATGGTCTCAAGTATTGCAATCTCTCACTAATAATTCTATTCAACTCAACTCATTAATTTCTGCACTGTTAATTCTTCTCGAGTATTGCTATATTATACCAATAATCTAATTTTTGCACACAGTTAAATTGTTTTAGGAATTCCTATCAAATACGAATAATTCTATCATTATTTCATCACTTATAAAAAAGACCCCCGCCAATATTGTTTTCAGCCCACTTTATCATTTCGTTAAAAAACATATCCACACTCTCCATCTGACTTTTCTACGAGAAAATGAAAAAAAAATATGGTAACATGTCCCTCCGCTATCTCTAGTTGTCAGTTATGCTTGCTAGTCCGGATTTGGGCTAACATTTTACGTTAAATTTATACAACACAGTGATCCCACCCCAAATTATAAAATATTGGGGTTTTCTTCAAAATTTCTTTCTTTTTTCTTTTGTTTACATGTATTCACAAAAAAAAAAATAGTTTCTGATTTTCAGTTTTCGCTAAAATAGGATGGGTTAAAGGGTAACAATTTACCGTTTATAGATTATTGATATTTGACAAGAATACTTTAAACCATCAAATAATGAACCAACTGATGATTATTAAATAGAAATTTTTACTTGAAGCTATAAAATTATTTATAAATTATTAGTAGTCGATAAGAAAACTTAAAGACAAGTAACCGTGTACAGATATATTATTATAAAATAGAAATGGTTATTTGAAGCTATAGAATTGTTGATATATCATTAGTATTTGAAACTATGTTACTGTGCAAAAGTTATTTGTATTAAATTGGAGTATTTGGCATCGTATAACTTTATCTTAAAAAACAACGACACAAAAGTTGAATGCAATTTCTAACCGTTAGGCATAAATCAAACCTAATTATGCTGTTAAAATCTATGATACAATCAGTCAGATTCAAACCCTTAAACTAATATGTATCTCCCCAACAAAATAAATGTACATAAATCCAAAAGCTCTAAAATCACTCGGAAGTTTCCCGCTTACAAATGCGAACGTCAAGTAAAGAGTTTAGTTTTAGTTTAAAATTACACCAAATTAAATACCTGAAGTGAAATCTTTGGTCCGACCATCAGGAATTAACTGTAGGTCTTTTCGACGTTGGATTCCATGGAGACAAACGGCATACGATGGAGAGTGCTGTCTTTCTAAAATTCGAAAATAACGAAGACAGAAGAGAAAGAATTGCGTGGGAACGGAGCAAAAGGCCACAAGACTACTACAGAATCTTTTTTGCGAAATGCGTGTGATTGCTTCCGGTGCAAAGGTGACCCTCGTCTCTGATCTCTTTTCTTCCGGTCTTTGTTTCTTTTGATAGTGCGGCATCGACAATGACACCGCTTTACATCACAACTCGACAACGACCGAACAGGCATTTAAAGATTAAAGGATTATATATATATATATATATATATATATATATATATATATATATGTGTGTGTGTGTGTGTGTGTGTGTGTGTGAGTTTCAGAACCTCCTAGCTATATAAATCACTTTCAACTTATAAACGCGCATGTATACTATTATATGTATGTATGTAGGTAAAAGAATTAACATTTTCACATCTTTTTTTTTAAGATAAACGATTGGCTCTCTACTTATGTATCCCGAGCTGCTCGTATCTCTCTACCGATGAATTTATCTATCGCCATCATTTCATATCTATTTCTCCGGGAAATCTTTCATTTTTTCTTTCTTTCTTAAACTGTTCCTGTCGATTCACTAATGTATCTCCTTATCACCATCATTTCATCTGTATATCTCAGGGTCATCATTCTTTCCTTGGGGAGTTCTCGTAGTAAATTGGTAAAAGTGCCAGACAGCGGAATCGTAGTAAGCAAGTTCGATCTCTAATCGTGCTATTTGGTTCATTTTCGCACAAACACCCTTGGGAATGGTACGAACCCCCTTATCCTCCTATCTATAGGTTAAATAGCGCCACTACTGTTCTTCTAAAGGGTAGGCTTTGGCATCAAATAACCTATAACATTTTATATGCTATTAAAAACCAAGATCATTTTTTCTATCTATCAATCTGAATCTATTCATATCTATCTATGTCTGAGTCTATCTATTTATTAGTCTTTGTGTGTGCACATGTTTGTGTGTTTGTATCTCTATCACAGCCAACTCATATCTATCTACCAATCTGTCGATCCATCCATATATCTACCTCTCTCGAAATATATATATATATATATATATATATATATATATATATATATAAAGAGGGGGGTGTTCGTATACTTATCTATCACAACCTATTCATATTTATCTATCTCAGCCAAGCTATGTCTATTTCTCAATGGAATCTATCAATCAATCGATACTCCTCAATCTGTTCAGGGGGTGTCCTCGTAGTGTAATGGTTAAAGCGGTGGACTGCGGAATCGTAGTACGCAAGTTCGTACTCCAGTCGTGCTATTACGTTCACATTCGGGCAAATACCCATGGGAAAGGTATGAACCCCCTTGTCCTCCTAGCTATAGGTTAAATAGTACCACTTCTGTTCTTCTTGGACAATGGCCTTGCCATTAAATAACCTAAAAAGAGTTGATATGCCATTAAACAAAGAAACCAAACCAATCAATCGGTTCATTTCTTAAATGTTAGTAAAAAGTATTTATTAACAAGGAGTCTACTTAGATTATTAAAATTACTCCAATCATCGTCCGATGTTTACATACACCTAAGACAAGGTTTCGGTTTGGTTTCTTTGTTTAATGGTATATCAACCTTTGTATGTTATTATTGCCAATGCCATTCTCCTAGAAGAACAGTTGTGGTACTATTTAACCCATAGCTGGGAGGATAAGGGGGTTCATACCTTTCCCTAGGGTATTTGCCCGAAATTGAACGTAATAGCGCGACTGGAGTAAGAACTCGCGTACTAAGATTCCGCAGTCCATCGCTTTAACGAGGACACCCCCTACATAAGACAAATTCACTTAAACATTTCTTCTCACAATTTCCGACATTGAATCATACAATATATTTACTCTACTGTCACCACCCCCAACTGGAGATCGAACGAGCGACCACAGAATGCATAGCGGAAACTTTACCACTGAGTCACTGGTTCACACCACAAAGAAGCAACGCCAAATCAACTAGTCATGGTATTTGCGTGGCCAATTAACCCGATGTGTCTTGTAAGTTACACCTGTACTCTTAAAGATGACATAGTCACCTATTGAGCCACGTCTTCCTAAGAGGATTGGAGATACGCATCGACGCATGGAGGAGATCACGGTATAACTGGTGATGAGATCAAATAAGGTCGAAAAAGTTGTCTCGTGGTTCCCTATTTCACGCGCGAGTGTTTACCGGATTTTCTGGTCAAGGTAATTCAATTAATAATGTGGTCCCTCTACTAAAAAAGAATGTGTACATCGAAAAGACTTGCTCAGGATTTGAACCCAGTTCGTTAAATACAATTACGACTATAAATGTTATGCAATGTTGTTACTCAATAAACTAATCATATTAGATATTCCCTGTTGAGTTTGATTGAATTATATATTTTTCTAATTTTTTTATTATATTTATGACTATTATATTTTATGACTATTTTGTCATTATCATAGAAGAGATAATGATTTACTTTGGTTTTTATTCCTTTCATTATATTCTCATTTAAAAAAAACATAGGCCTAATGAGTAGATTGTTCACCAATGGTCCGGGAGACCGGAGTTCAATCCTTGGTTGAGTCATACCAAAGACAAAAATGCTACTGGATGCCACCTTGCTTAACACTCAGTATTATAAGGTACGGATCAAGGGTAAAGTAGAGCAATGCAGGGAAAGTAGTAGCGCCCTACCCTACACCTTCGAAAAGGGAGCCTTCAGGTCACCCTCGACTAAGGTCACCAACTTTACATTCCAACTTATCATCATCATCATCATGTCGTGCCACAAGCACGGATATCCCTGACCCTCTCTCGCCACTTTTTCTGGGCTACATCCCGTATCCTTACATAGCTGCAGAATGTATGTTCAATCTGGTCGCCCTGCTTTTGCCCGGCCATATGTGGGGGGTCCATAGGAGTACATCACTTATGTGATTTTGTCTACCAGTTTCAGAGAGGTTCCGTCTAGTGTGGAGATGTTCCAACTTATATTCTCATTCATTCTGAAGTATTGTATTTACTCGAAGTGATACCGCACTTAGCTGTCCCGTTTGTACGTTAATTAGATCTGTTCGAGATCATGCTTATAATGCTTGTAAACAAACGTGGTCTCTTGAAATAGTGGAACCATATATGACTAAGATGATTTATAACATATTTCTTGTTGGTGTTGTATAGCCACATACATATACAAATATACACGTATACATATACAAATTTATACGGAAACATAATCACTGTAATGGCGACTTCAACAAGGAACGAACACACTTCTTTATAAAAATATATCTCTCACACATTCTTCTCGAAAGGGTTGATGTTGGTTATGTGTAAGAGATGAGCTGGAGACGGGGACAGACTGCTATATTGACCCAGCAGTACTTCTTTCTCATCTTGGCTGGGTTGCTCAACCGTGGTTCACTGAGGGCCCAAAGCCCTCTGCCGCTGGCTCTCAATTCGGCATCTTGTGTCCAACTGTCTCAAACCGTCTGTGTCCTGGTTATATTATTGTTTAACGTTCACCTGCTTCCGCTGTTCTTCCGCTTATTTACACAGTGTTGAAGTGTCATAAAAACCAACCAACTGCAAACTTTGTACATTCAGAGTTTATGGTAGAGAATTTTAACATTTCTGTATAGTATTAAAATATCCAATTTGCTTGTTTGTTTGGGTTTCATGGCTTATCAAACTTTGTAGGTTAACGAATGCCGAATCTATTTTTTATACAAATGTACAGTCCTATTTCAAACAATTCAGTTTAGTATGAGTACACAGTTAAATTGTCAAAAACATTTCTATTTCAAGCTATTCTGTTTAGTCAAACAGTTCTAATTCAAACAATACTGTTTAGCATAACTACGCAGCTTACATATCATTTATTTCGAGCAGTTTAGCATTAATAAGCAGTTTAAATATCGAAACAGTTTTGTACGCATTTTAGTTCTATTTGACCCATAGATAGGACCCTATCAGGTGTTACTACTCCGGACAAGAGTGGACCTGGGATCGATGGCAATAAAGGGGACATTCTATTCCACATATCTACAGTATTACTGAAGCCTCACCATCAGATTGCTTACTGTCGCATCAGGACCATCGTTAGGGGAATCTTAACCTTCTGTTGGTGTTTTGTACAACCCCAGCCGACTGAGCTGTTTGATATCTTAGTCTACACATCTATTTATTTTAATGATATATTAATATTCTTGTGAACAGTTTGGATCTAAATTCAATTAGAAAGTTATGAATAGGCTCCTTCCACTAAAGATCTATTTGTTGATTGTTGGTTGTTTGGGTTTTATGAAGGTCATTTAATGCCTAATTCATTTTTTTACAAATAGTCAGTTCTATTTCAAATAATTCAGTTTAGCATGAGTACACAGTTTAAATGTCAAAAAACTTTTATATTTCAAGTTATTCAGTTTAGTCAAACAGTTCTAATTCAACCAGTTCAGTTTAGTATAAGTATAGTTTTTGTTTACAGAAAAGTGAAATGTCAAAAGAGTTCTATTTAAAAACATTCAGTTTAATGTAAGTACACGGTTTAATTGTAAAATACATTTCTATTTCAAGCAGTTTGGTTTAGCCAAACTGTTCTAATTCAAACAATTTAGTTTAGCGTAAGTACAGTTTCTATACCAAAAACAGTTCTGGTAAGTACAGTTTAAATGCTTAAAACAGTTCTATTTCAGATAATTCCCTTTAGCACTAGTACACAGTTTAAATATCAAAACAGTTATATCTCCAGAAAGTAAATTTAGCATATGTACGCATATTAGTTCTATTTAACCCATAGATATGGCCCTATCAAGGGCTACCACTCCGGGCTAGAGTGAACCTGGGAGTAATGGCAGTAAAGGGGTAGTCCGCATCCCTCAAAGCTTTAGAATTACTGGAATCTTGCCATCAGATTGTTTAGTGTCATGTACAGGAACTCTTTGGGGGTCTTACCCCTCTACAGAGAAGCAGTCAGTGTATTCTAAAGCCTCAGCCGACTGGGTAAAACGATCTATTAAGAGCAATTTATAGACAATTTTATTAAAGAAAAAGAATATAACTTTTAATTAGCTAAGTTTATATCATAAGTAAGTAGACATGCCATCAAATCTTGAGAAGTGGCAAGAAAGTATTAATTCTATATTTTATCACTAATTTCTGTTATTCTTATCTCGGTATTAGTGTCAGAATTATTTGAACAGGTAGCTGTGATAACCTCGATACCAACCTCCAGTGAGAGAGAGAGAGAGAGAGAGAGAGAGAGAGAGAGAGAGAGAATGTGTGTGTGTGTGTGTGTGTGTGTTTGTGTGTGTGTACATGTCCTACAGCCTTTCATTGACAAATAACAATGATGGAACGAGTATATCCGTTATCATTACACAATGTCGCAACTGTTAGTTTTGGTTTCTTAAAACATTCCTTAAAAATGTATATTACAACAACGGAGATATTTCATTATATTTTAATCACCGTATGTTTGAAAAGCCATTAATTTCAATAATTCGAACTTATTTGTTACATTACTATTTTATGAAGCCAGAATGTTTAGCTATTAAATAAAAAGATCTTTAGTGTCTATGGCCTTTGAATCGTTTAATTTGAGTAAAAAATATTTCGGGTAGCCTTTCAGGGACTTCTCACAAGCTCCTGGTATTAAGGACACCTTGTACGCGTGTAAGTTTTCAGTCCTGTCATCATTTTTTTGTATGGAAATCAGGGGTCTTACTATATTGCTCTTGTCTATTTTTAGGGCTTTTTTCTATTTGAAAAACTCATTTGTGACTAAGCTTTTCCTTGAGTTGTTGCTTCAATATATCAACATCTTCTTCATGTTATCTATCACTTCTCTAAATTTCTGAGATGAAACTTGATAATTGTGATCAATTAGAATATCCGGACTATTGACCTCATCTTTAGTTTTACACTCATTTCAGCCAGTATTGCTTTCGGCCCTCGTCAATTTTTTCATGTCGATCTCGGGACCCAACTCCGCATCTTGAACTGAACCCTTTGTTTGATCCACAGGGGTTGACTGTTTCAATCCTTTTAACTATAACCAAGTACAAATGTTAAGATATGATAAGTATTCCTTATTATTTTTACCTGTTGTTGGGATTGAATCTGGAACCTACAGATGAATTCACTCAGAAGCACCTTGCGACTAAACGCCTTATAGAGATTCTTTGTGGGCTCCCGAGTTCCATATGAAACACTTGAAAAAGGCCTAAAGACATTTCAGCTGAAATGTGAATATAACAATTATAATGAGATCAATAGTGATAACAGTCAACAATTAGGTGAATTGTACCAGTCCATTTTTTGACCAGTCGGCTGGTGCTGTAGAATACACCGACTGCTTTTCGGCAGAGGGGTAATACTCACCCAATGAGTGTCCTAGATATGGCACTAAACAATCTGAAGGTGAGGTCCCAGTAAAAATGGAGCTTTGGAGAATGCGGACAACCCCTTCATTGCCATCCCTCCGGGTTCACTCTGACCCGGAGTGGTAGCACCTGATATGGTCATATCTATGGGTCAAATACCACTAAACTGTGTACTTGTGCTGAAGTGAATTATTTTAAATATGACTATTTTGACACTGAAACTGCGTACTTAAGCTAAACTGAATCGTTTGAAATGAAACTGTTTTCTATGTTAAACTGAATTGTTTGAAAAAGAACGGTTTATGACATTGAAACTGTACTTACACTAAAGTGTATTGTTTGAAATAGGACTGGTCGTACATTTAACTGTGCGTAAACGAAAACTAAACTGAATTGTTTGAATTAGAACTGTTTTACTAAACGGAATAGCTTGAAATAGAAATGTTTTTGGCAATTAAATAGTGTATTTATGATAGACTGAATTGTTTGAAATAGAACTTTTTATTTAGCATTAAATAACCGACAAAGATTGATATGCCATAAAACACAAACAAATAAACAACAAAGAAACAAGTCCATTTTGAAATGAAGTGCTTTTACAAGATAGCGCGGCGAATGCCATGCATAAAAGTTGTGATATTGTTCTTCGGCTTCCAAGACATTCTATTTAATCTAAAAAAAAATGTTGAGTATTATGAACTAACAGTTAACCATTTATTTCATCAAACGAAAGGAATGCTGCAAACAGTCGCGAGGTGTCGATCGGATTCGGAGTTGTGGCTTTTCTTTGAAGAACAGCCTTCCAGGGTATGTCGATAAAATAAGCAGTTTACTATGTGTATGGATACATTTGAAACTTGTTTCTTCAGGGATCTTCATAACATCCTTTTCTGTTGTCCAGAGATTGATCTGCTTTTGTTGAATCAGAGTACCTTCGACTCAAGGGGACGGAACGTGTCTCCTTTTTGAAGGATATAACTCCTGCCTGCTTCAACGTTGTATATCATCATCACCGTCGCACTGAGAGAAGAAACTTGTCTGACTCTCTCTCATCATCAATCCCTATAGTCCATTGGTCTTGGTAGGTCTTCTGGATGCATCCGGTGTCCGCTCAAAGCTGATGTAAGTCCTTGATTGTTGGTCGACACTGGTAAGGCCACGTGCTGGAGTTCTTATGAGAACGGTGCTTATGAGTTCGTCCTTGCTTTTCCAGCCGTGCCCCAGAAGGTTTTATTCATCTTGAATAGTTTGTGTGATGGAGGCAAGTGGCTGAACCACTGTTGTTTTGTAAAGTGTACTTCCAAGATTTGTTTAAGACAGCATGCAGCATTCTTTTGTGGTTCCTACCAAGCTTTATTTTCTATCTATTTTTTAATCTTCTATGTGGTGCATCCATATTGCTGTATGAACATAGCTACATCTTGGAAAAAAATTCTGTTTTATTAGAGATCGAATTTCCATATGATCGAGAGCCAATCAATAGCATTCCACGACTTCACAAAGTGTAATTTAACATAAATTTCAGTAGATGAGATGTTGCTGTCTAGGTATATGAACTGGTCTACTAATTCTAGAGGCTTGCCTAGTAGCGTAGAGATAGTTCCTTTTCGATTTTGCACACAATTGTTTGTACAGATAAACTTACTCTTTTCAGCCATTTGCAAAATTTGTCTCATGGAGAGAAACGTGTGATGGTTCACAAATTTTCCTGGGGTTTAAGCTGGTTCTTTTATATTTTTCCGTTATATCCTGCTGATGAACTTGGAGTGTAAGGGAACGTTTTGATATTTATCTACAGTTTTGCCTCAAACTTGTTTGTTTGATTAGGCTTTATACTATTTACCAACCCTTCCGTTCGGGCAGGATATGACACAAGGTCAATTTTTAAGCGGAGTTTAACAGGTTTGAATTCAGAGTTTTGAATTCAGAGGTTTTATGGCATATCAACCATTGATGTTTATTTAATGATAAACCGTTCATAAAATACACACACACACACACACACACACACACATATATATATATATATATATATGTATATAATCAATTCTTTGTAACCAAAATATTTTGTTGGGAAGATTTTAAACAGTCCAGAGATCGTAAATTTAATTACCATGACCAGAAAATCTGGAAAACACTTGTGCGCAATATACGAAAACAGTGAACAGTTGTTCCAAATTGATTAGATCTCAGCAGCGGTATATACCGTGATCTCACTGACTGGAGATCGAACCAACGACCACTGAGAGGAGAACTGAAACTTTACCAGTGAACTACGGGTCCACATCGCACGCCAGCGGTGCCAAATTTACTCAAAGAAAAAGATAATGTAAACCCAGAGATCAGTTGTTTGCTCACAGTTAAATGCTTTCACGTATTCACCGATTTGAAACCGATAATCAGAAAAATTCCTTCACAAAAAATGGCAACAACGATGGGACAGGAACATCAATAATAAACTCTTCCAAATTCAGCTAACCTTGAGAGAATGGAGACTAGCTTTTAGAGCATCGAGAAGAGAACAAGTCGTTATATCCCGACTGCACATTGGTCATACAAGGCTTACTCACGTTTCATACTGAAACAGGAACCACAACCACAGTGTTTGACATGTCAGACAACTTGCACGGTTAAACACATTCTTATAGAATGCAGAGCTTTTGCTGTCATCAGAAAGCAATTTTTCAAAGCGACGAGTTTAACTGAATTGTTCGAAAACATCAAAATAGATAACGTTCTGACCTTCTTGCGAGAAAAAGGGTTGTACGAAAAAATATGACGAATTAAAACTGATTAATGTTGTGTAAACAAGCGAAATCCTGCTTATAGAAAATTTTACCTACTAAGTATTCATTGGCAAAAGGTATATACATATAGACAGTATTTGGCGTTAAATAACCTATAAAGGTTGATACGCCATAAAACCCCCCAAAAAAACAACCAACCGCCAACGAATAATTCTACTTCCTTTCAATCAACATATATGCACACAGTTGAATAATTTCAAATATTGCTGTGTAACACTTATTATTCAATTTAACCATAATCATTTGTTTACATAATTTGATATTTGGTTGGTAAATTAAAGTTAATTTGTTTGCACAGAAATAAGTATAGCTATTGTTTGCAGATAGTTAAATGGTTTCAAGTATTGTTTAATAATTGGTTGATAAATGATAGTTAATTTTTTTGCACAGAATTAAGCATAACAATTGTTTGCACATAGTTAAATGGTTTCAAGAATTGTTTAATAATTGGTTGATAAATGACAGTTCATTTTTTTTGCACAGAATTAAGTATAGCAATTGTTTGCACATAGTTAAATGGTTTCAAGTATTGCTATGTGGAACAAATGTTTCTACTTGATATTAATCATTCGTTTGCACAAAGTTAAATGGTTTCAAGTATTGCTTTGTGATACTAATAATTCAATTTCTGTTAACTTAAGCGGTTTTAAGTATTCCCCACTAATAGTTTGTTTGTTTTTGCATACAATGAAATGGTTTTCGTTTTTTGCTAAGTACTATCAAAAATTCAATTTCGGCTCAGAGTTCAAGAGTTTCAAGTATTGCTATTCAATTCTAATAATTCTAATAATTCTATTCAACATATCTCTTTCGTATTCACACAGTTGGATGGTTTCATCTATTGCTCTGTGGCACTAACAATTCAATTTAATATCAGTCATTGGTTTGCATATAAGTTAAAAAGTTAAACAGTTCTATTTAACCCATAGAAGGGACCCTATCAGGTACTTCCACTCCAGGTCAGAGTGGATTTGGAAGTAATGGTAATGCAGGAGTGCTCAACATTTTCCAAAGGTCCAGCCTTGCCTCCTGGATGAGGTCGACGGCATTAATTTGCTGTTGATTTTGACCCTAGCCGTCATTTTCCAGCAAAGGCAGATTTGAGGCTGAAAGGCCTTTGGCTTCGAGCTGCATCATTGACACCTTTGTCACCATTGTATAGCATTGGACCTCGTTGTCCAGTTTAAGCTATAATCAGGCATCCGTGCCTAGACCACTGTGTGCATCCATGTCCAGCTAGGCTCATCAGGCACACATTGCTCTAAGTAAGCCGATGACCAGCAAAGTCCTGCAGGGGTCGAGCCTCAGCTGGAATATTTCAATGTGTTTAAAAGGAGGGAGAAGTTCTGGTATGTAAACACCTGACTCACAATGGATATGATGAAAAAAATGACTGAAATAAATATTTCATATTATTGAGACATTCACACATTACTAAAAAAATGTGATCCTCAGTGACCCAAAATAAAGATGTTTTACGACGATCATATATCAGGAATCGTAAAAAAACTGAGTTTAAGTGTATTTACCGATAAAAATGTAAAGGTCTAAACCGTGCAGCAGTTCGCCGCGGATTCTCCGAACAATATCTCTCTGGTTTGGAAAGATCAAGGTAAAAATGTTGCACACACCGAACATGAAACCCAAGGATCGCAGTCTAAATTCCATGGAATTAAATATATATATATCTAATATATATCTATCTTTTTATTGTTATATTATATAATAGCTCTATCCTTGATATTGAACACTCTCCATATTATATTGCTCTAGGTTCAACACAAACCCACAAAGTGATTTAGTGACAACCAACATTGTTATGATATATATTGATATATATATATATATATATATATATATATATATATATGTGTGTGTGTGTGTGTGTGTGTGTGTGTGTGTGCGCGCGCGTTTGTGTGTGTGCATATATATATATATATATAAGTAAAGTTAGCGACCCCAGTCGAAGGTGACCCGAGGACTCCCGTTTCAATAGCTACTACACCAAGCCGTTGGTAAGGACACTACACCATTCCCTGGTTTGGTCTTCTTTCTCCTTGATCCTTATCCTTTATAATGCTTGGTAGGACTTGGCCTGGGATTGAACCCCGGTTTTCAAGAATTTTGCCGAACACTCTACTCATCAGACCAATGTTCCGGTAATATATATATATATATATATATATATATTTGCGTTTGTTAACGGCACAATATCAATTAACAGGCATATATATAAAGGAACAGACAGAATACATTCAAAATCAGATAGATAAGATTAGAGACTCGGTGGAAGATAGACAATCTAGAATAGCCTGGCAAACAATAAACGAAGTGAGCAGAAAAAAGAACACAGCCAAAGCAAAACTTAAAGCAGCAAACCAACAAGAAAGAATAAAACTGTGGAAACAGCACTTCGAAAACTTACTTGGAAACCCACCAAAAATAACGCATGAACCAATCACCAGAATAATTTGCAAACAATTAGACATTAAACTAGGACCGTTCACACAAGAAGAACTCGACTCGGTTCTCAGAAAAATTAAAAATAGGAAAGCTGCAGGGCTGGACGAAATTCCCCCGGAAGTATGGAAGACCAGACAATTCGACGACATACTGCTCCGACACTGCAACGCAGTATACAATCAAAATCCGATAGATAGATGGATGAAGGGATGCATACTCCCCTTCCCTAAAAAGGGGGACCTCGGATTAGCCAAAAACTACCGAGGCATAACACTTGCATCCATAGCTGCCAAAATCTACAATGCCCTACTACGAAACCGAATAGAACCCAAAATCGACAACATACTTAGAAAAAACCAAAATGGATTCCGAAGAAATAGATCCACGACCTCACAAATATTAACCATACGCAGAATCCTTGAAGGTGTACGGGCAAAGAACCTACAAGCGACATTAATATTTGTCGACTTTACCAAGGCTTTCGACTCCATTCACAGAGGAAAGATGGAACAAATCCTACTAGCATACGGCATACCTAAAGAAACCGTAGCGGCAATAACGATTCTCTATAGAAACACTAAGGTAAAAGTACGATCACCGGATGGAGACACAGAATACTTTGACATTGTAGCAGGAGTACTACAAGGGGACACACTGGCCCCGTACCTCTTTATCATTTGTCTAGACTACGTACTTAGAACATCGATTGACAAAATCAAAGAGAATGGCTTCGAACTGACGAAGAAAAGAAGCAGAAGATACCCCGCAACAACAATTACCGACGCCGACTACGCCGATGACATAGCGATACTGGCAAATACACCTGACCAAGCCGAAACACTTCTGCATAGTTTGGAACGAGCAGCAGCAAGCATAGGCCTCCATGTTAATGCACACAACACGGAATATATGTGCTATAACCAAACGGGGGACATCTCCACTCTAGAAGGAACCCCACTTAAACCAGTAGACAAATTCACGTACCTAGGAAGCAGCGTCGAATCAACCGAAAAGGACATCGAAACGAGGTTAACGAAAGCATGGACAGCTATCAATAGGCTATCGATTATATGGAAATCAGACCTAACCGATAAAATGAAACGCAGTTTCTTCCAGGCAGCGGTCACATCGATACTGCTATATGGATGCACTACAGAAGAAGAAACTAGATGCACTGCTATATGGATGCACTACAGGAGAAGAAACTAGATGGCAATTACACAAGAATGCTGCGTGCAATCCTGAACAAGTCCTGGCAGCAACACCCCACAAGACACCAACTGTACGGCCACCTGCCCCCTATCACGAAAAATATTCAAGTTAGACGAACCAGACATGCAGGACATTGCTGGAGAAGCAGAGATGAACTCATAAGAGATGTACTCTTATGGACCCCCACACATGGCCGCGCAAAAGCAGGACGACCAGCTCGAACGTACATTCAGCAGCTATGTGAGGATACAGGTTGTTGTCCTGAAGACCTACCTAGGGCGATGAACGATAGGGAGGAGTGGCGAGAGAGGGTCAGGGATATCCGTGCTGCCAGCACGATATGATGATGATATATATATATATATATATATATATATAATACCTGTATTCGTACCTGTATATAGCTATGCATATTTTAAGATATTTATATGCAAAAAGATCGAGAGAGAAAGAGAGAAGGAAATCAAGAGGGGGAAAGAGTAAGGGGAAAAGGATTGATACTATTATATATGTATATATGTATTTTTTCTACATGGATATAATCATTAAATATATATAAATGGACAGATGAAAGCTCATACAGGTGTTTATACGTATAATAAGCGTATGTTCGCGCATATATCCACAGATTATTCTAAGCATCTCTTCTGTTTGAAGATAAGATCAACTGATTTCTCCTTCAGGCTAACCATTAACCAAACCTCCCCGCAACCTCATACCCAACCCAATGCCATAATCAATGTTGCTCTTCTTCTTAGTCAAGTATACCCCTCCCCCACAAGAACCATGTCTCTTTTTTTTTTCTTTTTTTCTCTCTCAATCACAAAGAGGTTTTCTGCTAAAATTACAATTTTTGAACCTCTCCCAGGTGACACTCTTGGATCACTCTTACATGCTAAGGAATGGGAAAGTGTCATTTTCTGTTAGAGAAGATAAACGCTTTCATGTTCCGCTCTTTAAATCTCAAATGTCCTCTCTCAGTTACAAAGGCTTCTAAGAATATATCTGCCAGTTTCTCCGTAGTCACCTCCTTCTACAACTTCCGTTCTTATTTCTTCCTTGAGCAAGTAGAATGTCCTGCACTCTGCCTCAGCAATACAAACACATACATACACAGAAACCTTTGAAGAGTAAAACACACACCACTCGTTCTTTCTTTCTTTCTTTCTTTCTTTCTTTCTTTCTTTTTGTCTGTCTTCATCTATCTCTCACTATATATATATATATATATATATAGGCACAAGAGCACCTGTATTAAACCAACAGTTTTATGTAGGTGTGGATATAGCAGCGTAGCTCAATTTGTTGCACTGAAGGAAAGTTGCCACAAAGCTACACTCGAAGATCTAAAGATATGTATAGAACTTAATATATATATATATATATATATATATATATATATATATATATATATATACGAGGGGCATTGTATAAGTTTCCAGATTTTTTTCGTATGGGCATTTAAAATTGTCGTAGATTCTTGAAAATTCAATAATGTATTGCTATACATCTTATGAGATGACTGACCAATTTTTATGGTTTCAGGTTCAAAGGAACAGCTACAGAAGAAATTGGAATACACCCTACTAAAGCCTGAGTGTCACAGCTGGTGAATTTCAAAAATGCAATCTGACTCTTTAGAAGAATGACATATAATAACAGTCTGTTTTCAACTTGGAAAAAATTCTACAGAAACTTTTGGAATGCTTCAGACTACTTTTCGACCAGGTTGCATGAATCGAGCATCAGTTTTTAAGTGGCATAAGAGATTCAAGGAAGGCAGGAAATCTGTGAGGGATGATGGGAGGTGTGGGAGGAGTAAGGAAGGTCCCCTCTATCTTTCTCCTTCTCTCCCTCTCTCTCTATCTCTCTCTCTCTATATATATATATATATATATATAGTATTCTTGGTCCAGTTAAACCGGAGTTGTTTTTGGAAATTTCAAAATTTTTGTGTTTTTTGGGAATTTCAAAAATGCATAACAAGATAGAAATAAATTTATAATCCTATGTGACCGGTTTCGTTGTTTTTTCCTAAAGTATATATATATATATATATATATATATATATATATATATATATATACGTGCGCGTGTGTGTGAAATTTCAGAGTGATGAAAAAACATTAGATCTTCAAAAGATGATTTTTTTTGTGGTAATATTTGCCAACATGTCGTTTTTCTTTTACCTTCATCAGGTTGTGTAAGTTGCTGAAGGAAACCAAAAGGATGAGAACAATTTACAATATTATATCTAACAGGTAGTACTCTGTTTCCAATTTTTGTAACAAGTGTTCCAAAATTTATTAAAAAGCGATCATCCATATCATATCAGTCTATCTATTTACGTATTTTTCTTTCTATATGTTTTAATGTTTATATTATAAAGTTCTTATTTATCAATCTTCTATGAAATATCTCTCCGTCTTCATTAGTACCGAACATTGGTGTAATGGTTAGAGTGTTCTTCTTTGGCCCGTGAGACCTGGGTTCAATCCCTGGTCGAGTCATACCAAAGACACAAAAAATGGTACTTAATACCTCCTGGATTAACACTCAGCATTATAAGGTACGGATCAAGGGTATAGTGGAGAAATCCGAGGAAAAGAGTAGCGTGTTCCCCTACACCTTGGTGTAGTAGCTATCGAAAAAGGTGCCTTCGGGTCACCCTCGACTACTTACTTACTTTATTAGTATATATCTTCTTTCTATCTCTTTAATTCAACTATCAGTTTACCTATGTATAAATATATATAAATGGTGCCGCTGTATTATTTTAGACTTTTGCAACTTTTCAGCACCAATCAGACACTTTGAAAACCTCCAGTCTCTGTTTGATAGTATAGTAGTTTGAAATAAAATAGATTCAATAATTTCCTGTCGCTTTTTATTATGTATGTTAACTAAGATCTCAGAATCTTTAAGATTAAAGTTCTGACAAGTTTCTTGATAAGGTTTGACTTAACTGTTAATTATGTCTGCTCCTTTAAAAGTTCTTTCGTGTTCGTAAGTAGGTTTTTTAAGACGATAGAAAATCTCATGTCCATATTTCTTTATATAGTCTTAACAAGGAATCATTGCTCTGGATTCGATGTGGGTATTGTTAATTTTATCATCAATTAAATTCTAAATTGTCTTTTAACAATTAGTGACTGTTTTAACTCTAATTAAATCCGAATTAAACAGAGATAAAAAAAAGATACTTGTATAAAAACGGTTAGATAAATCATGGATTTTTAATAATTGGTTGATAGGAACTAAATAATATAAACATTCACAGATTGATAGATAGATAGAGAGATAGAGAGATAGATATGGATTTTTAGAATAAATTTTGTAACCCTAGTTGCTTTACACGAATTCGAAACAGGACGTTATCTGCGGAATTGGAATGTTTTAAAACTTTTTCATATTTTCGTTTTATTCAGTAATTTTCTCGAGCTGATGAAGATTTGAAAAATGAAACATTTGACGTTGGCAAATATTTCTACAAATAAAACTATCCTCTTGAGATCTTCTCTCTTTGCATCTCCGTAAATTTTCATACTGTCGGATTTATTTTCACTTTACCCGGACACACACAGACAGACACACACACACACACGCACACACACACACACACACACACACACACACACATATATATATATATATATATGTTTATTTATATAATGACATGCTTCTGTTGGTGTGTTTGTGTACACATATGTATATATGAGATGTCAAACGCATGAATATTATGACTATTGTTTATAGAAATGGATATATTATGGTCTTTCAGTGGGTCATTAAAAGAACTCTTTGTACCTCCGGCAGAGGATAAGTACTCTCACAACCACCCAAAAATAGGAGGTGTTTTAATTAGGACATTAAACTGCATCTGATGCTGACGCTAGATTCCGACTTCTGTTATTATGTTTTCACCTTTTCAATACTTTTCTTTTTAGCCTGGTGAAGGTGGATGGAATAAGAAAAAGAAATAACATTAGATTCAGATTTTGGATTAAAAAATATGAAATTCTTCAGAAAAAACTGACATACCCGGACATACCAGACAAGTCAATGACCCAAAACTGACATACACGGACATACCAGACAAGTCGATGACCCAAAATTATTTCCATTGGTGTAGTTTGTTTTTATAGCATATCAACCACTGTAGGTTATTTAATACCGAATCCTTTTAATACATCTATACTAAATATATGTTTTGTAAATACATATTGTAGATAATATTTTTAACCGAGCCCGACCTCATTTTTTTCACAGTTAAATGGCTTCACTTATTTATATCTATTATGAACAATTCTATTTACTATTAATTATTTGTTTGCACACAGTTAAATGTTTTCAAGTTATGCATTTTAACGCTAACAATTCAATCCAACATCAGTACTTTATTTACACACAGTTAAATGATCAATCAAACCATTTTCAAACTATTCAGTTTAGCATTAGTCATTTGTTTACACTCTGTTTAAATGTCAAAGTAAACAGTTTAAATATCAAACAGTTCTATTTGACCCTGAGATAGGATTCCATCAGCTGCTACCACTCTGGGTCAGACTGGACCTAGGAGAAATGGCAAGGAAGGGGTATCCTGCATTCCCCAAATCTTCAGCATTACTGGAGCCTCACCATCAGATTATTTAGTGTCATATCCGAGACACTGGTTGGGGGAGTTTAATCCCTTTGCAGAGAAGCAGTCGGTATTTTCTACAGTCCCAGCTGAATGAGTACAACCTCATGTCAAATTTGACCAACAAATGAGCAAAATATCTATACTTCTGAGTAGCCAAAATAAAATCCAGATTGAGAAATCGTGAATAGAGGAGAAGGTAGTTTTCTAGCCTTCAGAAGCTAATTAACTAAATTAAAATATAGGTATTCATAAAGGAAGTCATAAATAACTATTGAAGCGTTTTGTAAAGAGGAAGAATTGATTTAATGATTGATTGATTGAGTGTTAGATTTTATCGGCATTTCAACCCGTCAAAGAGTATTTTATGCCGAGTAATTTTATTTGATGGAATTACGTTCATTGTACTTTCATATTTCTATTTTTGGTTTAGTTGCTTCTTGAGAGTTTAACGGACAGTTTTACACACACACACACACACACACACACACATATATATATATATATATATATATATAAATTTATAAGTAAAAGAAAAATTGGTGACCGTAGTCTAGGGTGACCCAAAGAGTTTCGTTTTCATTAGTTACTACACCGAGGTGTACGGCAGGGCGATACTCCTTTCACCTGATAGCTTCACTTTACCCTTGATCCGTAACTTGTAAAGAAAGGCGGCATCAAGCACCATTTTTTGACTAAACCTGGGGTTGAACCCCAGCCTGCCGAATCACTGACGAATTCTCTACCTACTAGGTTAATAGGCCTTTATATATATATATATATATATATATATATATATATATATATATATATATATGTTCAGTTAAAGACCACAGACTGTTTTCTTTTCAAAATCTTCAAGTGACAACGTTGGAGTTTTGTTATTTTTCTTATGCGTGGGTCAAGATGTTGAATGAAGTACCCTATAAGAGCCGACGCACTTTCGACCTTTTTGCTGGCAATCTTCAGGGACTGTGTTAGGTTGTTTGTTGCTTTGAGTTTTTTTATATTTATTTGAAATATTTTTTAAGATGGGTTTGGCTCATTTTCTTAGGGTGGGTAGTAACGTTTGTCTTAGAAACAAAAAAAATTATTATAGAAAACGTATATAATCAACCCACCATTCCTCCTCCTCTTCCTCCATCATATTCGAATTTTACATGTCCCACATTGAAAACAAAATATTTAACATATTAAAAAAATGCCCCTAAAATACGTCTGCGATGTATATAATATCTTCATTGTCACATAATCCTATGATGAAATCAACAAACTAAAACAAACCCTTGAAAAGAACTTAGTACTAAAATTTACTACTGAACTCAACATTAATAAAAAAAATCCCCATTCTCGACGTCCTTACTGATTCCAGCAACTAATTTATTTTTTCTTTATACAAAAAGCCAACCAGTAGCAACTCCACTTTACTCAACTATCATAGTGAATGCACCCTAAAATATAAAATAGCTCCTATAAAAAAAAAACTAATCTTATAGGCTAATATAGGGTTCGTTCTTTACCATCTTGACCCAGACATAAGAAAAATTACAAGAAGACTCGAATGAGATTGAAAAGGAAACAATCTGTGGTTTTAACCGAACATATTTAGATAACGACTTAAGTGTACAATATATATATATATATATATATATATATATATATATATATATATATATATATATGCGTGTGTGTGTGTGTGTGGATGTGTGTGTATGTACTTTATCCTTGTTTATCAATGAATTTTATCAATGTATATCTATAAATATGCCAAACTACGTTTTATATATATATATATATATATATATATATATATATATATATATATATATATATATATATATGCACGTGTGCGTGTGCGTGTGTCCATGAGGGAGTTTTTAGATTGATTTTAGCAGCAAATTAACCTATCTGGTATTAATTCATGGAGAGCAGTTTGTTAACTATGAGTAGTGTACGTTTATATTTATATTTTCCGTGTGGATATTTCATAAGAGTTTTTGGGCGTACATAGTCATACATATATATGCATTAGCAAGTATATATATATATATATATATATATATATATATATATATATTGGCATTTGTATACGTGTATGCGTATGTACGTATGTACATATATTCAATTACAGATTGCACACTATGACGACTATAGAAAAACATGTCAGCAATCACACACACACACACACACACACACACACACACACACACACACACACACACACACACACACACACACACACATGTATATATATATATATATATATATATATAAATGTATGTATGATTTCCAACTATTTCAAATATGATGTTCTATAGTCGTTATAATATTCGTTGCTATTACATATATGCACACACACACACGCATTCAGACATGCACGAATACAAATACACAGATTATATATATATATATATATATATATATATATATATATATATATATATATATATATAGCCCAACAAACGCACAAATACATAACAATATATATATATATATATATATTCCTTTTTTTTTTTCGTAATCTCCAATATATTTTCCTGTTCATAAGTATCTCTCCAGTTCTGTTATTTCCCCTACTAAAATAAGTGTACAGATAATCATACTATTTCCCCTAAACCCTCGACATTTCTTTTTCCATTTCTCTTACCGCTAATTTTCGCAGTCCGATCTGCGATAACATTTACTGTAAAGTGATTCGCACCATCGCACTCCACATTTCATTTTTCCTACTATGATTTATGTCTCCTCAGTAATTCTAATGATAAAACCAACGACACGGTGACGCGCTACAAGGCAGATATACCGACAAATCATTTTTTTTTTGTTATCTTCCTTTACTTTCCGTCTTTTTATTTACATCTCAATCAGGATTTTCCTATGCTCTCCAGTCTCTTTTTGTCTTAGAATATCTCTCTCTCCCACTCTCTCTCACTCTCTCTCTCTCTCTCTCTCTCTCTCTTTCTCTCTTTAGCTCTTTCTGTTTGTCTCTTTTAGTTCTTGTTCTCTCTGCCTGTCTCTCTCTTTCATACTTACCGTCTTTTGCTCTTTCTTCCTGTCTCTTTCAGTTCTTACTTCTTTATGTCTGTTTGGTTCTTACTGTATTCACCTCTTTCCGTTTGTCTGTTTTAGTTCTTAGTTCTTTCTGTATGTCTTCTCTCTTCGGCTCTAGCCTCCTTATCCTTTTTCTGTCTATCTTCTTCAGTTCTTACGTTTTTGCGTCAGTTTCCCTTACTCTCTTTGGCTCCTAGTGTCGTTAGGATTTTTTCTGTCTGTCTCTTTTAATTCTAACTTCCTTCTGTTTTTCTCTCTTTGGCTTTTATTGTCTTTGGCTCTTTCTGCCTACCTCTGTCTGCCTTTCTCTTTTTGGCTCTTACAGCCTTCAGTTTTTTCTTCCTGTCTCTTTTAATTCTAAGTTCTTTCTGTTTGTCTGTCTTTTTCTCTTTGGCTTTTACTGTCTTTAGCTCTTTCTGTCTGTCTGTTTTCAGTTTTAGTTCTTTCCAATTGTCAGTATTTCTCTCTCTGGCTCTTACTGTCTTTAGATCTTCCTCTCTGTCTTTTTCAGTTTTAGTTTTTTTCTGACAGTCTGTCTTTCTCTCTTTGGCTCTTACTGTCTGTATCTCTTTTTTTCTGTCTCTTTCAATTATTCTTTTTTTCTTTCTTTCTTTTTCTTATTAGCTTTGATTCATTAACTCTTTCTATCCGTCCCTTTCAGCTCATTGCTCTCTCTCTCTCTCTCTCTCTCTCTCTCTCTCTCTCTCTCTCTTTCTCTTTCTCTCTCTCTGTCTTCCTTCTTCCTTTTTTCTTTATCCCGGCGTTTTCTTTTGCCTCCTCACTGCAATCACGTGATTTATTTCTCCTTTTCATCTTTCATTGCTTTTTATTTTTACTTTCGAAGATCTTTTTCTTCTTTCCTCCCAGATAAAGAGTGATTTATAAATCTGTTGCTCTTTCTTTTGCAATATTTTTTTCATTCGTCCTTTTTATTAATGACTTTTTTCTTATATTCTTTTTTCTCTCTTATCGGACGCGTCATATTTTCAATAATCTTTTCATCCAGGATTTTTAACAACCATTCCTACTTCCTTTTACTTCCCTTTTTTTTAATCCTTCTTTTTTTATACAATTTTTTTAAAAGATATTTTTCGTGTATTTTCTTTTGTTTATGTGCTTTCTATTGTCCGATTTATAAACTGAATTTCTTTGACACTCATTAATTCTCAAGGTTGTTAGGAAGTGTCGAATCACAGTAACCCTTAGATAAATATGTCTTGTCACGCATTAACCATCATTGGTGACCTTGTAGGTTGCTTTTTGTTTTTATATTTTGTTATCGTTGACATGGGTTCCAGATGTTGAAAAAAGTGATTTAAGTTTGGACTCTTGAAGAGCGGAAAAAAAAACAACCTTGGTTCCATTCTAATGAAATGAGAATCGAGAAAACCAGGACATGGTTATTTGTATATGGGCAAATATTCACTGTAAGAACACTGCTTTTCAGGTTCAAAAAATATGAATAATAATGATAATAATAATAGCGTTGATACAACAACTCGAAGACTACATAGAAAAACGTAAAGGAAGACTTATTACAACCTTCAGAAACCATACTGACAACATGAAAATCAACATCGGGAATAATCTAAAAACAAAAATTGGAAGAAAAACAGATCAATGGAGGTTCTAAGTGACTAAGAAGTGACATCTAACACGCGAAAACATGGAGGTGGCTAAAAAAGGGAAACCTTAACAGAGAAACTAAATCTCTTCTGATAGCAACACAAAATAATGCCAAAAGTACCAATCATATCCAAGCAAAAATAGATTAGATTCAACAAAACAGCTGATGTATGTTATGCGGTGATAAAGACGAAACGATGAATCACATTAAGTGAATGCAGCAAATTAGCACAGAAAGAGTATAAGACTTGACAAGACTGGGTGGACAATGGGATCCATTAAGAATTGTGCAAGAAATTAAAGTTTGAACATACGAACAAATGATACTTGCACAACCAAGAATCTGTCCTAGACAATGGGACGCGCAAACTCCTCTGGGATTTTGCAATACAAATGGATCACCTAATCTTGGCCAGACGGCTAGACCTCTTTATAATCAACAAAAAGATAAGGAACTTGCAGAATTGTGGACTTTGCTGTCCCAGCTGATAACAGAGTAAAATTGAAAGAAAGCAAAAGAAGTATATGTACCTGGACCTTTTTAGGGAATTGAAAAACTGTCGAACATGAAATTGACGGTTATACCAATTGTAATCGGTTCTCTCAGTACAGTCACCAAAGGATTGATATAATGACTAGGGGACTTGAAAATAAGAGAACGAGTTGAGTCCATCGAAACTACAGTATAATTGAAATCGACCAGAATACTGAGAAGACTCCAGGACACATAAGGAGACTTGCAGTCACTTAGACTCCACTAAGAGACCATCAGCTGACACCGGTGTAAAAAACTAGAAAAGGAGTATGACTGTCGGAATGGAACTACCAAATCACGACAGAATTAGGCCGCTTGAAGAAAATGAAACCTACAAATACTTGGGCATCTTGGAGGCTGACACCATCAAACAAGTGCAAATGAAAGACATGATCCGAAAAGAATATCTCAGGAGAACGCGAAAACTACTCTAGACAAAACTCTCCTGCAGACACCTCATCAAAGGAATAAATAATTGCGCTGTGCCACTAGTCAGATATTCGGGACCCTTTCTCAAGTGGACCCCAGAGGAACTTGAACAAATGAACCAAAGGACAAGAAAAATAATGACCGTGCATAAGGCATTACACCCCAGAGACAACGTTGACAGACTATATGTATCTAGAAAAGAGGGAGGAAGAGGACTTGCCAGCATCGAAGACAGCGTTGATGCATCCATACAACGGCTCGAAGACTACATAGAAAAACACGAACGAGGATTAATTACAACCATCAGAGTCGATACGGACAACACGATAAACGAAAGAATGACAACAACGAGGAAACAAAAATGGGAAGGCAAACAACTCTGTGGCCGCTTTAAGCGTCTATTAAACAAAATCTCACACCAGAATACCTGGACATGGCTAAGAAAAGGAAACCTTAAGAGATAAATGGGATCCCTCCTAATAGCAGCACAGGACAATGCCATAAGAACGAATCATATTAAAGCGAGAATAGATAAGACGCAACAAAACAGTAAATGTAGGCTATGCGGTGACAGAGACGAAACGATCAATCACATAATAAGCGAATGCAGCAAATAAGCACAGAATGAGTATAAGGCGAGACACGACTGGGTCTGCAAGATGATCCACTGGGAAAATTTGCATGAAATTTCAATTCGACCATACAAACAAATAGTATATGCACAACCCGGCGCCTGTCCTAGAAAATGAATCGCATAAACTCCTATGGGACTTTAACATACAAACGGATCACCTAATCCCGACCAGAAGACCAGACCTCATAATAATCAACAAAAGAAAGAGAATCTGCAAAATTGATGACTTTTCTGTCCTGGCGGACCACAGAATAAATCTGAAGGAAGGTGAAAAGAAGAATAAGTACCTCGACCTTGCTAGAGAATTAAAAAATTGTAGAACATGAAAGTAACGATTTTGCCAATTGTGATTGGTGTGTTAGGCACAGTAACTAAAGGATTATTAAAGGGCCTGGAGGACTTGGAAGTTGGCGGACGGGTAGAGACTATCCAAACGACAGCATTGCTGAGAACGGCCAGAATACTGAGACGAGTCCTAGAAACTTGAGGAGACTTGCTGTCACTCAAACTCTAGTGAAAAACGATCAGCTAATACTGATGTGAAAAACTCTAGAGGAGTAAATAATAATGATAATGATAATACGTGAATACAGGAAATTAGTGCTAAAAGTGTATACGACTAGTCACGACTGATTGAGAAGGTGATTCACTAAGAATTGTGCAAGAAATTAAAACTTGGCTATACGAACAAATTGTATATGCATAAATCAGAACCTGTCCTGGAAAACTGTCCTGGGATTTTGCAATACAAACGGATGATCAAATCTCGGCTAGAGAAACAGAGCTAGTGATTATCAATAAAAAACGAAGCCCAGTAGGTTGGGGCTGTAGAATACACCGACTGCTTCTCTGCAGAGTAGTAAGACCTCCCACTAACGATGGTCCTGGATATGTCACTAAACAATCTCATGGTGAGGTTTCATTGCGGAATGCAGAGTACCTGACCTGGAGTGGTAGCACCTGATATGGTCCTACCTATGGGTCAAATAGAACTAGTGTTTGAAATAGAACCTTTTTGTTTGTAAATAAAAACTTTACTTATACTAAACTGAATTGTTTGAAATTTAATTCGACGTTAAATGACCCCAAAAGGATTGATACGCCGTAAAACAACCAACCAACAAACCTAAAAAAGATAACATGCAGAATTGTGGACTTAGTATTCCGGCTGACCACACGATAAAACTGAAAGAAAGTAAACTGAGTGATAAGTACCTAGACTTTGCTAGAGGACGGAAAAAACTATGGAACAAGAAAGTGATGGTAATACAAGCTGTAATAGGTGTCTCCGTACAGTCACCAAAGGATTAGTTCAGAAACTGGAAGAATTGGAAATAAGTGGACGAGTTGAGATCATCCAAACAACAGGATTATCAAGATCGGTGGGAATACTTAGAAGAATCCTGGAAACCTGAAAAGACTTGGTGTCACTCAAACTCCAGTGAAAAATAATCAGCTAACGCAGAAAAACACTAAACTGATTAAATAATAAGCACCATCAAACAAGCGATGATAAAAATGAGAAAAGAGTATCTTAGGAGAACGAGAAAACTATTCAAAACCAAACTAAAATGTAGAAACCTCAGCAAAGGAATAAAAACCTGCACTGAAAGATACTCGGAATCATTCTTAGAGTGGACGAGAGAAGAACTTCAACAGATTGACCTGAGAACAAGAAAAATTAATGACGACGCATAAGGCCTTACAGTTGAGAGATGACGTGGACAGACTATATATGTGAGGAAGCGAAGAACATAAGAGGACTTGCTATCATTGAAGATAGCGTCGATTCAACGATTAGACCACTCGAACACTACCTAAGAAAGAACAAAGAAAGGCAAATTACAGCAACAAGAAACAGGACAAACAATTCAAAGATAAACAGAACAATAACTAGAAAAAAAAGGAAAATCTCACATCAGAAGATTTACATATGGTTAAGAAAGGTAATCCTTCAGAGAGAAACATAATTTCTTCAAATAGCAAAACAAAACAATGCCATAAAGACAAACTACGTTAAAGCAAAGCGGATAAGACGCAACAAAAAAGCAAATGTTGGTTATTTGGTGATAAAGACGAAACAATTTCTCATGGGGGTGTCCTCGTGGTGTAATGGTTAAAGCGGTGGACTGCGGAATCGTTGTACGCGAGTTCGTACTCCAGTCGCGCTATTACATTCACTTTCGGGTAAATACCCTTGGAAAGGTATGAACCCCCCTTATCCTCCCAGCTATAGGTTAAATAGCACCACTACTGTTCTTCTAGGAGAATGGCTTTGGCATTAAATAACCTAAAAAGAGTTGATATGCCATTAAACAAAGAAACCAAACCAAACCATCATATAATATGCGAATGCATCGAATCAACACCAAAAGAGTATAAAATGTGGTAGGGAAGGTGCAAGAAATAGAAATTTGACAATAGGAACAAGTCGTATATGCACAATGCGGAATCTGTCCGGGAAAATGGGATGCATAAACTTCTCTGGGATTTTAAGATACAAACACATTACATGATATCAGCCAGACGATCAGATCTAGAGATAGTTACCAAAAACAAAAAGAAGAGAATTTGCCAAATAGAGGACTTTGCCGTCCCAGCAGATCTCAGGGTAAAATTAAGAGAAAACGAAAAGAGAGAAAATATCAAGACCTTGCTAGAGAACTAAAATGTGACGGTGACACCATTTATAATGGATGCACTTGGAAGAATCCCCAAAGGACTGATAAGGACAAGTAGAAACCATTCAGACTACACCATTATTGAGATTGGCCAGAATACTGAGAAGAGTCCTTGTGACCTGAGGAGAATTGCTGTCACTCCAGTGAGAAACCATCGACTAACGCTGTTGTGAAAACATCTCAAAAGAGTAAAATAATAATAATAATAATAATAATAAGAAGAAGAAGAAGAAGAAGAAGAAGAAGAAGAAGAAACGTTAGTTATAAAATCCATGTCATGTCCGATTGAGAAGAAAGAAAGAAAAATAGAACGTTCTGCCAAAACGAATGTTGGAAGGAATGTCGGAAGACGATGAGAAGGAAATGTATCCATCAATCCATCATTAAATCAAAATTTCGCATAATGGTTAGAATGTTCACCAATGGCCCGGGAGACCGGGTTTCAATCCCTGGTCGAGTCATACCAAAGACTGAAAAAATGGTACTTAATGCTACCTTGTTTAAACTCAGCATTATAAGGTAAGGATCAAGGGTAAAGTGGAGCAATCTGGGAAAAGGAGTTGAACCCTCTCCTACACCTTAGTGTTGTAGCTATCGAAAAGGAGGCCTTCGGGTCACCCTCAACTAAGGTCACCAAGGCGCCTCTGGTGGTGTAATGGTTAGCAAGCTCGACTAGCAAACCTACACGAGTGAGTTCGAGTCTCATTGGGTGCCCCTTTTGTATGACCTCGATCCACATCTAAGCAAAAAGCTTAGTAAATTACCTCAACTAAGGTCACCAAATTCACTTACTTTAATTATAATATAAAATGGGCTGTTTTAAAAGCATTATTATTGCTGTTAACTTTAATCAACAACGCCACTCTCTTCATTTCTGAGCCTATGCTGATCAAAGCGTATTCAAAATCACGATAAATCCTAAGCAATTTGCATTAAAATTTTGATCGGAATAAAATGTTTAATATTGGTTAGAATTAAGTGTAATATGTTTGATTAAAAATTGCTAAAATTTTAAACTACAAGAAAGAAACGATAACATCTGATTATAAAATGATTTTTATAGAAAGAAAATGGTAAAAAGCAGACGATTTTATCTGGCGTTTTAAGTTTAATTTCTCATTGAAAATAGCTGCTACTGCAGAAAGAAATGATGAATTTAAAATGTTTACAGACTTTCATATAAAAATCATGATTGATTGATTGATTGAGTGAATGAGTGTTGTAAACGGCATATCAACTGCTCAGGGATTAGTTAATATCTGGAGGGTATAAAATCGTGTTTATTATAGGTTCATTTTTTTTATATTTGATGTTTCTTAATTCATATTTTCATTGATATTTTTTCTCCTGTCGAACTGTCCTATCGAATATTAATAATTTTCTAGCTGATCTGGCTAATTTTCTGGCTGATCAGTCGACTGAAATATGTTTACTATTCATAGGGAACCTGCAATAAAGATGTACTCCACACTCCCCTGATTTAAAGAACATTGCATCCAGTTTAGTCTCAAACACAAAACACCACTTTATTAAGGTGGGGTTAAGACCCACAACATGGAGTAGAGTCCACATATTCTAATTGGTTTGGTTCGGGTTTGGCTTTCTGGCATATCAACAATTGTTGTTTATTTAATGCTAAATCCGGTTTATTCATATATATTAGATATATGACCGATAAAATGAAACGCAGTTTCTTCCAGACTGCGGTCGTGTCGATACTGCTATATGGATGCACTACTTGGACGCTGACTAAACGGTTGGAGAAGAAGCTAGACGGCAATTATACAAGAATGTTAAGAGCAATATTGAACAAGTCCTGGCAGCAACACCCCACAAGGGACCAACTATACGGTCACCTACCACCTATCACGAAAACTATACAAGCTAGACGAACCAGACATGCCGGACACTGCTGGAGAAGCAAGGACGAGATCGTAAGTGATGTACTCCTGTGGACCCCCGCATATGGCCAATCAAAAGCAGGACGGCCAGCTCGAACATACATACAGCAGCTATGTGATGATACGGGATGTAACCCTGAAGACCTGCCAGAGACGATGAATGATAGGGAGACGTGGAGAAAGAGGGTCAGGGATATCCGTGCTAGCCGCACGACATGATGATGATAATGATGATTTATTAACATAACGTAACAAAGTTAAATGCTTCCAAGTATTACTCTGTATCAGTACCAATTCAATTAAACATTAGGCATTTGTTTACACATAAATGGACAAAAAGTTTATTTCTAACGATTCAATTTTGCCTAAATCAAAGTTAAATGGTTCCAAGAATTGCTATGTATCACTAACATCAGTCACTTGTTTACACACATTTCAATGATCAAAAAATACTATTTCTAACAATCCAATTTAGCATAAGTCATTTGTTTGCACTCAGTTTGAATATTAAACAGTTATATTTGACCAATAGATAAAACCCTTTCAGATGCTCCCGTTCCAGATCAGAGTGAACCAGGAAGCGATGGCAAAGGATGGTTTATTCGCATTTCCTAAAAGTCCAGCATTACTGGAGCTTCATCAGATTGTTTAGTATTATATTCAGGACACTCGTTGATGGGGTCTTACCTCTTTTGCAGAGACAGTTGGTGTATTCTAAAGCTTGCGTATTCTAAGTCCCACCCCGGGATGTTGCGAAAAATATGGCAAAATACATAACCAATGCATAAAAACTGCTGTATGAATATTTGCCATAACAATGATGTTAATATATTCAGTGTTTTTCAATTGAGATAACAAAACTACGGTACGAATCGGTAAGTACGAGAACTGAAACAAGGATTGGGAAAATATAAAGACAATAATGGCATCATACTTTCTCTTTGTACTGGGCATATCTGTAAAATACAATAAAGATGATTAAGAAACTAGGAGCCTTAAAAAAGTGATATTTACTTCGTTTTTCCCATGCTTAAATCTTCAACATAATGAAAGGGACACTCCGTCGCGTTTGCCCTGTTCGCTGGAACTGACTGAACCTCTGCAGAGGTGTAACACCCCTACGAGTGTCCTGGTATGACACTAGAACATCTGATGGTGAGGTTCCAGAAATGCGGGAGTTATGGGGAATGAGTAACACGCCTTCGTTGCCATTGCTTGCAGGTCCATTCTGGCTCGGAGTGGGAGCACCTGATCTATGGGTCAAATAGAACTAAACTGCGTACTTTTGCTCAACTGACTTGTTTGTAATGGAACTGCTTTTGTATGCTAAACTGATTGTTTAATATAGAACTGTTTTGACATTTAACTGCGTGTAAACAAAATCTATCCTTATACTAAACTGATTTGGTTGAATTAGAACCGTTTAACTAAATTGAATAGCCTGAAATAGAAATGTTTTTTGACAATTAAACTGTACTAATGCTAAACTAAATTATTTAAAATATAACTGATTATTTGTATAAAAATAAATTTGGCATTAAATAACCTACAAAGGTTGATATACCATAAGACCCAAACAACTAAACCGAATCATCTCCGTCGTATATTGGCAAAAAGTGCGAGACCACGAACTCTAAATAAGTTCAAACTTTCTTCGTAGTATTAAGTTCACTCTCAGACAAACACACTTTGAAAAGGCATGAACCTCCTTGTCTTCTATCAGCTATATGCTAAATAATATCGCTGTAATTCTTCTCCAAAGATGGCTTCGGTATTAAATAACCCATAAAGGCTAATATAACCATAAATAAAGAAAGCAAACCAACAATAAGACGTTTTTGAAAATAATTTTGCCATAATATATTTTGACATCTAATGTCTTTATTTTTGGTACGAGTTGCACGTATATATATATATATATATATATATATATATTATGTTAATTTTATACTTATATAGTTTATATATGTTGATTTTATAATTGGCTCCACTTGTGTTGAGCACTTTTGTAATTGTAGCATTGCAGGATTCGCGGAAGGTTTTTAGTTTTCTTTTGACCAACTGACTGCGTATCCCTTGATTTTTTTCAAGGGGTCGGACGAGGTTGGCCTTTTCTTTCTTTTTAACATAATTTTTTTTCTTTTTCCCCCGTCATTGAAACTGAACATAGTGACACGAGTCCAAATCCTAGGTGAGCCTGATTTCATTTCACATTGTTCTAATACCATTAGAAAAGGTACGAATCAAATTATTCACACTGCATCTATGGGTAAATAGCAGGGCAGAGTGGTTTTATTGCCTTGGTCAGACAACCATTCAAAGAAATCTCTGTTAAACTCTGCTTAAAAACTGACCATGTGCCACATCTTGCACATGCGGATTGATTGATAAATGCATGATTAACTTAGTCATCTCATCTCGTCATCTTCTCGTGCTGGTAGCACGGATATACCTGACCCTCTCTCGCCACTTTTCCCTATCGTTCATTGCCTCAGGCAGGTCTTCAGGACAACATCCTGTATCCTCACATAGTTGTTGAATGTATGTTTGTGCTGGTCGTCCTGCTTTTTCATGGCCATGTGTGGGGGTCCATAAGAGTACATCACTTATGATTTCGTCCCTCCTTCTCCAGCAGTGTCCTGCATGTCTGGTTCGTCTAACTTGAATAGTTTTCGTGATAGGAGGCAGGTGGCCGTACAGTTGGTGTCTTATGGGGTGTTGCCGCCAGGACTTGTTCAAGATTGCTCGCAGCATTTTTGTGTAATTGCCATCTAGCTTCTTCTCCAGTCGTATTGTTAGAGTCCATGAAGTGCAACCATATAGCAGTATTGATGTGACCGCTGCCTGGAAGAAACTGCGTTAAAAATATAAATATCGTTGGGGAACTCGTTATTTAATTTTAACTTTTAAATTAAGTTATATAAATGGTATCTTTAATTCAGAAAAAAATAACCGTTACTATAAAACATAAATCGACAAAACAGAAGGAAAACGTAATTGCTTGTTGTATTATTATATTTGGAAATGAAGTCAATATTGTTTTGTTGGTAGACTGATTGATCTTAACGTTCTGTCAAACCGCCTAGGGGTTTATGCAAAAAGGATAAAAGTCATTCGTTTGTGCATTGATACCAGAAACTAATTAAAAATCTAAAACTAAAAATAATCTAAAACTAAAATTAATCTTTAGTAAAAAACAAAACAAAACATGGCTTCAATTCCCTATTATTAATGCAGAATTTTCAGTTTCAAGTACACCGATCAATCATAAATAATTTGCACATAGTTATTTCATATATTCTTATATAATACTATTCATCCAATTAATACATGTAGTTATTTCTGTTTTATAATAATCATTTGTTTGCATACTGATATATGGTCTCAAGAAAATAGCAATAATCCTTAGGAAACAAGTTCAGCTCCAAGTAACTATACTTTATGAAAATAATTTACACACGCAAATATTCTTAATACAAATGATTTTAAACAGATGTATTTGACCCACTGATGGGATTCCAACTGGTTCTACCACTCCGAGTCAGAGTGCATCAGTGAGTAATAACAATCAAATATTCCACACTCCGCAGATCTCGAGAACTGGAGTTTCAGTTTAGTATCACCCTTTAGGTACACCCCTTTTTTTAGGAAATGGCTTACCCATCTGTAGGAGATGCAGTCAGTTTATTGAAAGCCCATAGTTAAGGTCACTGATGATATAAATGTTTGTTTGTTTGATTGAGTTTTACAGCATATCAACCTTTATCGGTCACTTAATGCCAGATCCATATTACATGTTTGAATTCAGTATATATATATATATATATATATATATATATATATTAAGTTAATTTTATA